>JAODUO010000361.1:90000-142500 GCA_025642075.2 Ridgeia piscesae | reverse complement strand
ATATTGCTTGAAATATGCAATTGTTTGATACATATAAGTGTATATGTATCAAAATACACTTAATAATAATACACAAAACTAATTCTTAAAATGGTTACCAACTGTGGATTGGAAACAAGAAACCCAATGCAAACATCCTGTTCATTATATTAAGTATAGAGTTTACAATGTACCCTATTCAGGTGCCTGAAGGCATCAGCAAGTCTAGAAAAGTGTATTGTTTGAGATGTGGTATTTTGTCTATACACGTGTATACTGTGTTTTTAACGTGGCTACTGACAATGTCATTTGTGGTTGTAACTGATGTGCTCATCAGTACATAGAATGTTTTTCAAGAAGGCAATGTCAGTAAGAGGTGACAACCAGCAAAACCTCCCCCGCGTACTCGGACAGTCTGTTTAAGTTCTGTCACAAAGGTTGTGGAGTCACTCTTGGTTTTGGTCGGTTGGGTTTCACGTACAGAGGGTTTCTTTTTCAATGTCAGGACCTTGGCACAGATTGTTGTGATGACCACAGTTTGCAGTGGGTGCAGACCTGTTATTGGGTTGCCTCCCCACAACAGAGCCAAGACAAAACAGCCAAAGCACCGGTCAAAGGTTCACTGGTCAAAGGTTGACCGAGTCCGCACAGAATTTCCTGAAACATGGCTGTGGTTTGAAGCGATATCCAGGTATTGGATGATTTCAGACACAGCCACTTTTGAAAGAGTTAAATTGTGTAATTCTTTTCTATAGCGACATGGCGAGGACCTGAAATGGTTGAGGATGGTGACAGAGACCTGGCTGTAAATGCTGGTGGAGCTGATTCAAAGGACAGAGGTGTCGGGGAGCCAAGTGAGAAGCACCTGTCTAAGGTCGACCGAGTTCGAAAGGATTTTCCCGAAACGTGGCTCTGGTCCGAAATGGAATCTGGGTACTTGAAGATTCTAGATGTGGCATTTTTTGCACTTCAACCTTTGTTGAATTCACCTACACTTTCTGTGCGGCATTTGTGTTGTGTTGTACGTCACATGTGGACTGTCGTAGTACTCTTTCTTACTTTCATCTTTTCACATTGCACTTTGTGTAGATTTACAAATAACACACTTCACCACACTAAGACCATTTCACTCTTGACTCTAAACTAATTTTCTTCACTAAAGATGATGTCCAACAAAATGTACTTGGTAAAATGTGACTGTTGTTACATTGAAATTATCATGATTGATTATTGGTTGCAAATTGCATAATGACTCAGTAGTCGTGGATTTAAATCGGGTTATAATACAAGTTATAGGACTTTGTGTGAAGCATATTGCTTGAAATATGCAAATGTTTGATACAAATAAATGTAATAATAATCCTTAAAACATGCTTTTAAATTGTTACCAACTGTGGATTGGAAATAAGCAACCCGGTGCAAACATTCTGTTTGTTAAAATGCTCTATTCACTTCCCTGAAGACACCAGCAAGTCTAGAAATGTGTTTTTAATGTGGCAACTAACAATGTCTTTATGGTTGTCACTGATATATTTAACAATACAGAGACTTTTTGTCAAGAAGACAACGTCAGTAAGAGGTGACAGCCAGCAAAACCTCCCCCGCATACCCGGACAGTCTGTTTAAGTTCTGTCACAAAGGCTGTGGAGTCACTCTTCGTTTTGGTCGGTTGGGTTTCACGTACAGAGGGTTTCTTTTCCATGTCAGGACCCTGGTGGCACCGTATCATGGCAACTCCACAGTTTGCGGGGGGCAGACCTCTTGTTGGAATGTTTGCCCGTCACAGAGCCAAGATGATACAGTCAAAGCATCGGTCAAAGGTTGACCGGTCAAAGGCTGACCAGTCAAAGGCTGCCAGAGTCCGCACAGAATTTCCTGAAACATGGCTGTGGTTTGAAGTGATTTCTGGGTAATTGATGATTTACAACACTGCCACGTTTCACAGTGAGATCTTTCGCATGGCTTTATAAAACCTCATGTATAGAATTAGGTTTTGTTTTTCTTTCAATTCTTGGCTTTTAAAAGTTGCTGTAACACAAAATAAATACAGGACATAGATTTCAGATTTGTTTTGCAGTTCCAAACACAACCAAAATGTTCTTGAACCAATATGGTCTTGATAATTCTTAATGGCTTCTAGTGTAATTCTTCCTTTCTGCTCAAACTGTACAGTAATGCTTCCTGAGAATATGTCATTGCCATTTTGCTGTGGTTTGGCCCTGGTTTTAATGGGAATAAATACAGTAGCTGTCACATGGCAGATCTACGTCCTGCCAATAAATTGTAACATTTAAAAGAATGAATATTTTTTCCATAATAATTTCAAAACCACTACTGTTTTACCTATTTTAGAACATCAAGGGAATTTAATGTATTATGCTTATTTATTTGTAAAATGTCACTGTTATATATATATAACAGTAACATTTTACTGCTGCTTCAAGAATGAAAGCAACTTTAAAAAAAACGGTAAACTTGGGCATGCAATCTGCAAGTAGTATAGTTTGTCCTGACTGTCTAGTTGATTGTTATTGGCTATTTGTCCGATTCCAAATGAACTATTGGATAACTGTCAATATCCAGGCTACCTGTGTCATATTGAATTGGTTTTATTGTCATGTCAGTGAGAAAAAATTATCAAAAACTCAAATTAATCAGACTTAACATTGTCCCTTTAAATTGGTACTTTCCAGTTGCATGTAAATGTGACTCCATTGATGTTATCGAAATGCACACTTATCTGTCTGTCAATGGATGTATATTAAGTAATATATAATACATACATATATATGTATCAATATACATACCTAATGTTTGCATATAACACAAAAAACTAGACACAGAAAATGTAAAAACTTTTAGTCAGTCTAGAAATATGAATAGCTACTTTCAGACATACACAACATTTGTATATGTCGGTTTTCATGACAATCGATGGTGTCGCTTCCGGATGGCACCGATATCCCGGTGAAGACAATGTTTGGAGACGCATACAAGGACACGTTGCGAGTTGGTGTTGGTGGCAATGTTCTCAGTGTGTCAAGTCTTTCCTACACAAGTTTCTTTTTGCATGTCAACAGTTCGGTGGCGAAGGCCAGAAATAAGAGGACCAGAAGGACCATTTGACGGTGCTCCTCGGGGACCTGCAGGTCCTGCTGCACCCCCTGCCCCCAAAAATGGACTTACAGAAACAAACTCAAAGGACCTCTCGGAGGTTAAGAAAGTCCGCAGCGAATTTCCGGAAACGTGGCTCTGGACTAATGCAATTTCCGGGTATTTGAGGATGTTCCAAGTCGCCACGTTATATAGTGGTGCCTTGTGCTTTGCTTTTAGTAACGGGGGCACAACCAAGCTAGCTTTAATTTCTGGCTATTTGACTGGTTCCAAATCCATTGCAGCAGTGGTGAAATATACACGTCAGCTGGTAGCAGCAATGCCACTTAGGGGGCAGTACAGGACATAGACATCAAAATTCAGTCAAGATTACTTTCATATGTCCCTAGCTCCCTCCCTGCCAGAAGAAAGTTTGTAACCATTTTCAAGATGCAACTACGTCTGACCCGCCCTTCCACCCGAATGAAAGTAACTGCACCTGATATTGAACACTGACTTTCTGAGTTGATCCTTATAAAGTGTTATTTTGGTAAAAGGTGAAACAAATATTTTTGGAACCAGGCAAATAACAAAGAGTAGAGATTTTATTTGATTAAAGTATAGTCGGCAGTATTAACATAATCTTTTTAATGCATTTTAGCACCAGTTGACATAGCAACCAGATGATGTCACTTATGGACGGTCCTGACATTCCCGTGAAGGCGACTCTGGAAGAATTTGACGTAGACAAGAATTATCTTTGTTTTCAAAAGTTGCCCTTTTGTGGTGACATCAAATGCAGGCGTGTGCCCTAAATCCACTCCCAGTCCCTGTTGCATTAGTGGTGAAACCAATCCATTAATCCTTTTCACGGTTTTTATTTCCCTGCCAACAGCTGTCTGGGATTACCATGACACGGTTGAGTCAATGTCACCTGATGCAATGTCTGATAGTACAATGGACACTGGTGTGTCAGAGGTCGACCGAGTTCGCACAGAATTTCCGGAAACGTGGTTCTGGTCCGAAATGATTTCGGGGTACTCAAGGATTTTGCATTCAGCCGCATTATGTGGTGATATTAAACTTACATCTTGTGTTCTGTTGAACTGGTGCATGTGTTGTCATTGTGCATAAGGGCAGTCTTTATGTAATTCATCTCTGATATTGTCTGGTTCCGCATTTTGTGGGAACATTTGTGAAATAGATTTACAGTGAGCTGATTTGTGATTTAGAACAAAACATTGCCACAGCTATACAAATCTTTTAAAAACAAACCATTAATCGAAAACTTTGGGAACCAGACAAATGTTTGTTAGCAGGTAATGCTATTTTATAATAATTTTATTATATACTAAACATTACACATTGGTGTTTAATGATGTGATTTTATACATTATTGTACTGTTATCATTTTGCACATTGTGTATAACCCAATAAATGCAGTTGAATTATTAATGATTTCAGTTCGTTCTTTCATTGATGTTAGATAACCTGTTCTTGTGACAGGTTTAATGGACATCTTGAAGTATGTTCCATGGAGTGCAATGATGTATTTTACAATTTGCTTGAGTTAGCAAGAGATGTAGCATTGTATAATGAGGACAATTGTTTATTTTTTTTACAATTATCAATAAATTATAGTATTATTAGTCTATAAAGGTGTGTGTATGCTTTAAAAGTAAATATAATATACGTAATACAACACATCGATTGTTCTACAGTGAAACAAGAAAACTGTTGATAGATGTGATTTGAATTTTCAAACTTTCTGCATCTTCTGGTACAGTCCACAACTTTGGGCACAAAAGCCTGTGCAATTGTATAAATTATATTGTAAACATATATTGTAAAGAATATCTATCAGATACTTTCACAACTGTTTTTTCATCCCCAATGTGTGCATTATGTACAGTTGTCTGCAATTAGTCGACATTGCCAGATACTGTGTTAATCATGGAATATTTCCATTTTTATCCCACTATTTATTACAAATTGAGAAGCTGCCATTTTGAAATTGTGACATCATCACCCTGCATGTTACATTTAACAGGCTGGTATCACATGCATGCCTGTAGTGTTAGACTGCATGTTGCACGTTAACATTAACTACTTGTTACTAACTATGGAACAGTGTTAATTCAACTGATGTCACTTATAAAAAAGTATTCTGCAACATTGTTGTAGTTTTCATTGGTGGCCATTTTGAATTTACACTGTTTTTTGATTGGTTAGGTTGCACTAAAAGGAATGGACAATGTCACATAGTATAGCAGAGCTGAAACATTAAATAACATTGAAATTGAAATGGCTAAACCTAGTCATTCATTCACCATTCAGAAAGTTGCTTGCTACATCTGTGTTTAATCTGTGTGACATTGTTGCCTTTTAAGGTTTGATGTTATAACTGCCTAATGCTTTGGTGTGGCTTCTTTTCAGCATTTGTTGTATCATATGTAAATATAAAAGTAGTTCTGGTATTTTCACTTAAAAAAAGTACTTTATAATGCTCTATGACTATTATTCATTACTTGTTGAAAGTTAGCATAAATATCAAGCTGTAAATTTTACAAGGATTTTTACAAGTAATAAAACAAATTAATGTTATCATGTGAAGTGTAACATTTTAATACAAGTCAACCATGTAATGTAATATTAATAAGTCATCAGATATTAAATGTTGGCGTGTGTTAATGTTGTTAAAAACAATAGTAAATGTGACCTCTGAAAATTATTAGTAAAATGTATTTTAAATATGTTGACAAAAAATGACACTCACTGTTTCTACATGTTGTTGTTGTTGTTTTTGTTGTTGTTGTTGTTGTTGACGTTTTCATTGCACTGGTGTCTGTAGATCAAATGGGGAGACAACAATTGAAGTGAAGGCACCAGATACTATCACGTCTTGGGTTGCATCGGCCTTTGCAGTGCACAAAGACAATGGTCTGGGAATCTCTCCCACCACTAGCAAGGTAAATGTGTTGCATTCACTTCCTGTCTGAAATCACAACTGAATAGCTTAGTATCATCAATTTCATTTGGTAAGCGAATCGGTATAAACAATAAGAATTGGTTAAAATTAACCTGTTAAGTCGTGAGTTTCTGAGGGCCTCAACACTAAGACCAGACTTGGGTTCACATAATATCAACATAGCTGCTGCTTTTCACATTTTCATCCAAATCATCGGTCATGCTAACTAAACAACTGCAATTGTTGCACATGGACATCGCTAACATGAATAGTGAAACATCTACGATCGACTGCTGATTTGATTTTGCTAGAAAGTACCATTTTTCTTGATAGATATATGTAAACTTGGTGTCAAACTGTCGGAAAATATGTCTACATCCGGGTATAATTTGACGAAGTTTCCGCGAAAAACTAGTGACATCTAGCGATTATTGTACACACTAGTATAAAACCCCGATACATCGATACACCTGTTGAATAAACAGAAAGCAGGCAAGGTGCTTGTAATAATTTCATACGTTTGACTTATTTAAATATGTGTAATTTAATAATAATATTTTATATTATGTTACTATCACAGTCAAAACATGTCACATTTTTGCACCCTAATTTATTTATTTTTATCCTAATTTATTTATTTTATTCTAATTATTTAGCTTATTTATTTATTTATCTAAGCTTACTTACTTATTTATCCTGGCTTAGTTATTTTAACTTACCTTATGTATGTAATTAATTTATATATTAGATTTAGTCAACACATCATGTTGATGTGAATCAGTTTGATTGGCATTTAATTACTTAAAAAGTGCTATATTAAGAAACAAAATTATAATTATATTAATAATTAATGTATCACATGTAATAGGTCTTATTACAATATAATTAGTATATGTCGTTATTCTAACAGCCTGATTAATACGTTTTAGTTTGTTGTTGTCTTCACAGCTGACTGTCTTCCAGTCATTCTTTGTGTCTCTCAAACTGCCCTACTCAATCATCCGTGGAGAGGAGTTTGCTCTTCAGGCAATCGTCTTCAATTACCTCTCACAAGCAGTTGAGGTAGGTTGCTACAGTACAAGCTGCGATCACAGTGTTCTTTGTAGCTGCTAAAGCAAACTCTGTAACTGCCAAGGAGTACTTTGGTATTGCCAAGGAGCTTTTGTCATTGCCAAGGAGTGCATTTGTTAATGCTCAATTTGTTACTATCGTGAATTGCTTCGTAACCGCCAAGGAGCTCTTTGCTACTGCCATGGGTTGCTGTGTCACTGCCAAAGAGCTCTTTGTTACTATCATGGACTACTTTAATATTGCCATGGCACTCTCTTGGGTATTGCTATTGAATATAACATAGTTTAAACAGAATCTGTTAGTGGTTGGAATATTGTATTAATGGCATGAATACCAAGGAAGGCATATGGAAACAACAGCAGGAGCTTGTTGCAAGATGATTTTAGTCTGTCAACGTGTGGTCAGAGATGATGTTTAGGACCAATAATAGTATTTGTTATGATACGCCCTGCCTTAGAACTGTACTGCTGTCCGTTCAACGCATGTCTGTTTGCAGGAGCAATGGTTCATCTAATATGCTTATTTCAAAGGTATCTAGAGATTATTTGATGTTTACACTACTGTTTTTCATTTGATTGGTTGTTTATTTTTTAGGTCAAAGTGACCCTGAGCCAATCAGATAAGTTCAAAGTGCGCAGTGTAGATGATCTGAAGAATGCGACATCAAAGGAAGTCATTGTTTGGATCACGGTAAGATGAGATAAGGTATCCTTTATACTTTCAATTGAGACATTTGTTTTGTGATGGAACAGACATCACATGATTTCATTATACAAAAAAGGCTATGATGAAACTGCAGCAAAAAATTCAAGAAGAAAAAATTTCATATATTGAATGCCCCTCACGTGTACTGGGATTGTACTGAAATGTCAAAATGTGACAGAGTATACTTGCCATACAAACAGCAACACTGTGACAACAGGCGTCCTGACGCATGAAGCTGTTTGAAGAACAATGACACAAAGGACATTGTACACTTCAGTTTGTGAATGCTTTTTTTAATCATGATATTCTCATGCATCACTCATATTGGCCATGTTGTAGAACACGGGATTGTTTCACGAAGACAAAGAGCTTTTAAGGAAAACTCATCACTAAACAAAATCTCTTTTGTTCTCAAAATGCAAATATCCATTGCCATATTACAGAGGACACTATTTTCATGACACACCAGCAACAATGTCCCGCTGGCACTTCGTGGTGTTGACAGTTTTCAGGTTGTCAAGAAATAAAAAATGTAATTGATTTTAAAGTGCAAAATTGGATTTAAGAGCTCTTTACAACAACATTAGTGAAATGGTCCCCTCATGTTAATGTGATTTACTAAATAAAGATGAATAAATCATCTTCTACCAACTGGCGGCATCTAAAATTACACTGTAGTTTTGTTATATTTAAGAGAACTTAATTTAGGCATTTTATATATGAAGATAGTAAAACTCTTGTTGAATTTTTCTTCACTGTTGTGAAGGAAATCTTTGAAAATATTTTTAGGTTCCCGCAAACGAGGCCCAGTCAGCCTGGTTCTGGATAGTTCCTCATGAGCTCGGACAAATCCCGATTGAAGTGAAGGCTCAGAGCCACCTGGCGGCAGATGCCCTGAAGAGAATGCTGCTCATTGAGGTACTTTGAGAAAATACTTGATGATCCGAAAATTAAACACTTTGAATTCCTCTCCATAAATGTTATATCATGGGCTGTATAATTTTTTAATATACAGAAAGTATTGAATTTAGAGTTGCATTATAATTCAAATATGATTCTTTTTGTAATGTTGGTATATTATTTGAATTAGACACAGCTGTTTAAGCCATACATAATTAATTAACCAGGAACTGTCTAGGCAATTAAAGCGTGATATAACTAACTGGTGGGAAATGTGGAAAGTAAAGTACAGGTAACTTCTTATAAAGCGCAGTAACCAGTCCCCAAGATTGCTCAAAGCACTTACACTTTACTTCCCTGGCAGACCTGTTCAATCAAACACCATCTCAACTTCTCTGGGAAACATCCACTCACAGTGCAATTACTACGCGATGGCTGTTCGTACAAATATCCACCACTGTCTATAGCCAGGTACTCATTCATATAGCTGAATGAACTGGATCAATGTAGAGTGAAAAAACTTGCTGAAGGTTTTAACACTGCAGCACAGGTTTCAAACCGGGGTTCTTTTAGTTGTGAGTCTGAAGCCCTACCCCTGAGCCAGTGTGCTCTATAAATGTAAACGGTCTTGCATTTGTTAGAAACAGTAAGAGTTTAGGGCACACTAACAAATTATACGTGAAGGCACTCTAATAAGTAAGATGATTTGCCTGCGGCTTCAGCAATGTTTATATTTTTTAAAGGAAATATTTGTATTTGTAAAAAAGGATTGAAGGATGTGAAAATGTATGTTTGCCTCGTAAAATGTAATTTATTCTCAAACTACTTTTAAAATGTATGAAAATTATCTCCTCAAATTGAGACCAATTTCCATTTAGCATTAATCATTTGATCAATTGCAGGCCAATTATTTACCATTTTTACCATTTCTACCCTTGCAGCCCGAGGGAACTCCGCAGCAATACAGCAAAGCGATGATTATTGACAAGAAAGACGATGACCCAGTCACAGAGACGGTTGACATCTCGTACCCCTCAGACGTTGTAAATGGATCTGAATATATCAAAGTGACAGCGATAGGTCAGTGTGCAGACATGCTTTTCGTTTTGTGATTTTGTTGCTGTTTTTTCTGAGGATACTATCTTCCGGTTGAGAAACGCTGACATAAGAGATGGGACAAGTCATGTGCTGTGTCCATGTGTGCCTTGCGTTGTAGGAGACTTGATGGGGACGTCAGTGCAGGGACTCGGAGCTCTCCTAGCGATGCCCTACGGCTGTGGAGAACAGAACATGCTCAACTTTGCACCTGCCATTTATATCATGGACTACCTGGTGGCCTCCAGTCAGGTGACAGCAGAAGTGAAGGACAAAGCAGTGAAGATCATGGAAACAGGTATGACATGATCGCATCGATATTTGTGTGTCAGTCGCTATTGACATTGCATGTGCTTCAGTGACAGACGAAGCAGAAATCGCTCATCGCATTGCTTATTGTAATTATTTCGTAAATTCACCCACGTTTGCTTCGGAATACTGTGCCGTAAACCAATGTTTTATGTATTCATTATCTGTCCCACGAATTCTGGGATAAATCAGGTTGTGTGGCATGGAATTTTACTTTATCTGACAGAATATCATCACTTGCCTTCAGATCTGTAGAAACATGTGCTCCATAAAACATTTTAGTCTGAACTTACTTAGTCCCTTCACTGAATTGGTTGTCGAGGGGAACATAAATAACACTGCCAGTTCATTCTTGGCTGTCAGCTGTGTTGAGGAGCTCTGACCGAGAGAAGGTCATTGTCCCCTTGACGGTGTCCATCTGGTTCTTCCTATGATGAACATGGCAGATGAATACATTACTTTCATATTAATGTTTCTTCTACAACATTTAGCTACGGTTGTGTGTTTCAGGTTACATGAAGGAGCTGACGTATCAACACAAGGACGGCTCCTTCAGCGCATTTGGAGATAGTGATAAATCAGGAAGCATGTGGTACGTGTCATGTCCTCATGTGTTTGTCTTCCCTTCTACCATCAGTCCATAATCCTTTGGTCTATTCATACTTCAGTCCATCTTTCCATTTATTGGTCCATCCATCCTGCCATCCGCCATTCGATGTGTTCAACCACTCATAAGTTCCCTTGATAATTTGTTCTGTTTGTCCAGCCCTTTCCTTCATCATCGGCCATTTTGTTCACATCAGTCTGTGAGTCGGTTCACATCAAGCCATACTTTGATTCACACACATCTAGTCATGCATCCATTCGCATGCTTGCTCCGCACACGTGTACTCAACCACAGACGCATTCACTAGTCCACCATCCATTCACACACATCCATTTATCCATTTCACACATATTATCCCAGCATCTATTCATGCATACCTGCACACATGCATTGCATGTATGTATGCGCTCACCACACACACACACACACACACACACACACACACACACACACACACACACACACACACACACACACACACACACACACACACACACACACACACACACACACACACACACACACACCCACACACACACACACAACACACACACACACACACACACACAAACTCATGCAAACACACACACACACACAAACACACACACACACACACACACACACACACACACAGTTGTCTTTATTGCATCTACGAGCAGCTGGTTTGACCTTTGACTCGTTTGCAGGTTGAGTGCGTTTGTGGTGAAATGCTTCCATCAGGCACAGGGCTACATCTTCGTGGACCCTGCACTCATGCAGAAGACACTACGATGGATCATCAATCACCAGAACAAGAACGGAAGTTTCTCTGAGCCACCTGAGGGTCGCGTCATCCACACCTCCATGCAGGTTCGTCAAAACTCTTTCAAATTAATTGTTGTGCAGGTTAATGTAGCAAAATTGTAATAGTTTTATTTCATCTGAAATCTTGCTAACGAATGCAGAAATTACTGAGATAACCACAATAGCTAGAAACTCACAATTTTGAGTGCGAATACATCTACATGATGTACAAGTTGTCAGATTGAAATTATATATCTTTTTGTCTCTTGTCCTCACTGTATCAGTTCAGACATCTGTACTGGAAATATTTGAGAAAAAATTACCTTCAGGCCACAGGATCAAATTAACAACGAATGTAAAATATTAAAAACAATAATTACTTTTGTCGTGATTCCAGGGAGGTTCGTCAAAGGGAGTGCCACTGACGGCGTATGTGTTGGTTGCCCTGGTGGAGAACGAAGACATTACTGGGGTACGTATTACTGGGACACTGCCATGACACAATATACTGCCGTGACACAATATACTGCCGTGACACGATATACTGCCGTGACACAATATACTGCCATGACACAATGTACTGCCATGACACAATATACTGCCGTGACACAATATACTGCCATGACACAATGTACTGCCGTGACACAATATACTGCCATGACACGATATACTGCCATGACACGATACACTGCCATGACACAATATACTGCCATGACACAATGTACTGCCGTGACACAATATACTGCCGTGACACGATATACTGCCGTGACACAATATACTGCCGTGACACAATATACTGCCGTGACACAATATACTGCCCTGACACAATATACTGCCATGACACAATATACTGCCATGACACAATATACTGCCATGACACAATATACTGCCATGACACAATATACTGCCCTGACACAATATACTGCCGTGACACAATATACTGCCGTGACACAATATACTGCCGTGACACAATATACTGCCGTGACACAATATACTGCCGTGACACAATATACTGCCGTGACACAATATACTGCCGTGACACAATATACTGCCGTGACACAATATACTGCCGTGACACAATATACTGCCGTGACACAATATACTGCCGTGACACAATATACTGCCGATGTACACATGTATGGCATGTCATGCAGTATGTATGGCATGTCACGCAGTATGTATGGCATGTCACGCAGTATGTATGGCATGTCATGCAGTATGTATGGCATGTCACGCAGTATGTATGGCATGTCACGCAGTATGTATGGCATGTCATGCAGTATGTATGGCATGTCACGCAGTATGTATGGCATGTCACGCAGTATGTATGGCATGTCACGCAGTATGTATGGCATGTCATGCAGTATGTATGGCATGTCACGTAGTATGTATGGCATGTCACGCAGTATGTATGGTATGTCACGCAGTATGTATGGCATGTCACGTAGTATGTATGGCATGTCACGCAGTATGTATGGCATGTCACGTAGTATGTATGGCATGTCACGCAGTATGTATGGTATGTCACGCAGGGTCTCAAGACAAGTCTGCCCTGACACAATATACTGCCAT
Organism: Ridgeia piscesae; assembly: GCA_025642075.2. Taxonomy (NCBI): domain Eukaryota; kingdom Metazoa; phylum Annelida; class Polychaeta; order Sabellida; family Siboglinidae; genus Ridgeia; species Ridgeia piscesae. The sequence goes on along the minus strand of JAODUO010000361.1, from coordinate 129,418 downwards.
GACACAATATACTGCCGTGACACAATATACTGCCGTGACACAATATACTGCCGTGACACAATATACTGCCGTGACACAATATATGCCGTGACACAATATACTGCCGTGACACAATATACTGCCGTGACACAATATACTGCCGTGACACAATATACTGCCGTGACACAATATACTGCCGTGACACATGTATGGCATGTCACGCAGTATGTATGGCATGTCACGCAGTATGTATGGCATGTCACGCAGTATGTATGGCATGTCACGCAGTATGTATGGCATGTCACGCAGTATGTATGGCATGTCACGCAGTATGTATGGCATGTCACGCAGTATGTATGGCATGTCACGCAGTATGTATGGCATGTCACGCAGTATGTATGGCATGTCACGCAGTATGTATGGCATGTCACGCAGTATGTATGGCATGTCACGCAGTATGTATGGCATGTCATGCAGTATGTATGACATGTCACGCAGTATGTATGGTATGTCACGCAGTATGTATGGCATGTCACGTAGTATGTATGGCATGTCACGCAGTATGTATGGTATGTCACGCAGGGTCTCAAGACAAGTCTGGACAATGCGATTGCTTCAGCGAGGTCACACCTGGAGGCCCAACTGGACGGCATCGATCCGTACGCCCTGGCCATTGTCACATATGCACTCACTGTAAGCAAGAGCAGCAAGGCCGCAGAGGCCCTGCAGAAACTCAACGACATTGCCATCAAAGCAGGTACGTTTTGCAGGTTAAACTCTTATATACTCCTTAAATGTCGCTATAAACAAAACGAAAAAATTTCAAGTTTTTTTATTTCCTAAATAGTGTTTTTTCGTTTTGACATAAATGTTCACATGGATGTAAAATGTTTTGTGGATTTATTCATACTGTGATATTGGCTTTCAAAAGGAGTTGATTTCCACCTTGGAAACCAAATTATAAAGCAAAAAAATTTCAATACGCCCATCATGTTGTGGTGTTACTTACTGTCCCTGACTTTGTATTTGTTGATGTTGCAGGGGGTATGACACATTGGGAGGTTGGGAAGGCTGAGCCAGTGGACCCATCACTGCCTGTTTGGCAGAGATATCACCATGCTGGAGCCTCCAACATTGAAATGTCGGCGATAGCACTGCTCGTCTACACCGCCAACAAAGACAAGCTCGGTGGCATCCCCATCATTAAGTGGCTGGCATCTCAGCAAGGCCCAAATGGTGGCTTCTCTTCGACCCAGGTCAGAGGTCACAACAAGTACTTAGTGGGAAGATGTTCTAAAATTTCTGTTTTTATATTGAATTAAAATATCGTGGGATCAGACTTCTGATGTGTTCGGATCACTGGAAATCAAACGTTGGTGGTGTATTGTGCCATAAGGAGTTGGTTACCTTTATGTTTTCATACATAGCATGCTAATTTTAAAACGTTGAGCATGTTTATATTAGTAACACACCTCCGCAGTATGTAATGCACAAAATTGCCGTCAAACCTTTCAGTGGACGAGCGTATTTAAATTTTAAAATGGAAGGGTCCTGACCAATTCAAGTACACATACACGCATATTGTTATGTCATACGAATATGTGTTCACAGGTAATTTGACAAGCCTACACAGTTACATGGTTAGTCGTATTTGGGATAGACAGGGTAACTGTATAAAATTCAGAATTGTGGTAAATAGTTAATCATCATGTTATCTTCTAGGACTACAGCGCTGGCTCTGCGGGGAATGTTTTTGACAGTGTTTTGTGACATGATCTTGCAGGACACAGTGCTAGCCCTGCAGGCGATGGCAGAACTGTCCGGGACGCTATCTCACGGCGACTCACTCAGACTTGACATCACTCTCACCGTCGATGGTGTCGACTACAAATTTGACCAGATCACAAAGGACAATGCAGCAGTTATGCAGTCTAAACAGGTGAGGCCTGCCTTAATTCTTCTTACTATTCTGTTTTTCTGCCAAAATTCATTTATTCATTGTTTTTATGGTCCATGTCTATGACAATGAAACTACTAGTACCTTTATTGACCATAAACAGCAATCAGTGTTTAAATTCATATGACTTTTGCTGCTGGACTGACACGTTGGCAGTGCACTGACACGTTGGCAGAGCACTGACACGTTGGCAGTGCACTGATACGTTGGCAGTGCACTGATACGTTGGCAGAGCACTGACACGTTGGCAGTGCACTGATACGTTGGCAGTGCACTGACACGTTGGCAGTGCACTGACACGTTGGCAGAGCACTGACACGTTGGCAGTGCACTGACACATTGGCAGTGCACTGACACGTTGGCAGTGCACTGATACGTTGGCAGTGCACTGATATGTTGGCAGTGCACTGATATGGTCTAATGTTGAATGTATTGAAGACCTGGTTTCTTGGTTATTAACCTTATACATTTTATGATTATTTTCTTAGCATTTATTTTATATATAATATTGTTATGCATGTGTATATGTATGTATATAGGTATGTAATATATCAGAGACCAATTTCCCTTGAGATAATAATGTTACCATTACCTCCTAGGAAATGTGGGTTTCAAACTGTTATTTTGATGACATCCTACAGCCTTCATCATCCTACTGAAGACTCCAGGTCAAAATGTATGGATTGGAATCCAAGTTTCTCCTGAGGTCTATATGTTTAGCGTTAAGAAATGCTTACAAATACTGGTTTGCCTGTTTCTGGCTTAAAATATAAGTTGTACAACATGTTTCTACTGTGGTTGTTTGTTTGAAACAGTTGCCTAGCAGCACCAAGCAGGTTGTTATAACGGCGAAGGGACAAGGTCTTGGCGTTGTCCAGGTTTGTTTACATCATGCTCTAAGGCTTACTCCTTCATTAAGTCGCTTGTCTTGTCTTCTCAGTCATTGTCAGCCTCAGTCATTCTCAGACAATAATGTTCAGCCCAGCCGTCTGGCATGACAGCACTCTGAGTTCAAAACATTGGACAAGGCAGTTGGCATCATGGTATATTTCTTAAATGACCAGTTCTGTCTCAATTTATGATGTAAAGTAACAGATCCATGTGAACGTGCTGACTATATGAAAATACAATCACAGTATGTGTTCATGTATTCTAGTGAATGTGCTATCATTACAGGTTTACTTATCAATCATCTGTATCGAGTAATTGCTATAATGTTGATTTAAATTTTTAAAAAAATAACTACCATCTTTCAATATTTACAAGTATAGTAAAAGTGAAACTGTTTCGCGGTGTTGATGAATAATGTGAATATGTGTCACCAGGTGGCTGTGTCATACTACGTGGATAGTGCGGAGAACAAACCCGGTGTTGTGGTGAATGTGAGGACCAAAGACTTGGGGAATGGTGTCACAAAGATCAACGCCTGTGGAAAGTACGTGTCAGGTGTCTTACTTGTACATATGTGTCAGGTGTCTTACTTCAGACAGAAGGCAGCAGTGACTGTACAGCAACACATGCACATGTGTAGGCATAGATGTACACACCTAGCCTCACACACATGAATGCATTTACACTCAAACATCATGCACACAGTCACACATACACACGCACAGCTGCTTGCACGCACACACACACACACACACGCAAACTCACACACAGCACACCACACACACACACACACACACCTGCACACACACATCATGCACGCGTGCACACACGCACGCATGCACACACACACACATGCACACACACACATCATGCACGCGCGTGCACGCACACACACACACACACACACAGCCAAATTTAGATATTCTAAAATTCTATCATAAAATCAAACAGTAATACACCTTTCTAATGTGATCACTTGACAGACTACATTACACTACAGACTGTGGGAAGTGTCAGTGTCTATTCTCACCATTCTGCTGCTTGGACACAAGTTAAGACACATGGTCTGTTGTGTAGCCAATGACATCAGGACTATGAGACTCACATGAGTAGCTAGCTATGAGTCCATACTTTCACTTTCACTATGCACTGCGAAAACAGTACATATGTGTATGAAAAAATGCCATCGCGCCAACGCAAGAACGTCTTACCGAGGCTTTTACTGGAGGAGTGTTTGGAGTTAGCAAAATGCAGGATGTCAGTTACTGTCCCTGTTTCTTTGCATTCCTTAAGTAAACTTGAGGTGCATGTATGACTGATTGTGCTGCAGATACACGAAGGAGGGACAGAGTGGCATGACAGTGATGGAGGTCGGACTCATCAGTGGCAATCAGGCAGACACAAGTGGACTCGCGAAACAAGTACCATCACTGAAGCGCTTTGAGGCCAAGGACCGTAAAATGGTCTTCTACTTTGATGAGGTCAGTGTTAATTGACACCAAGGACTGTGAAATGGTCCTTTGCTTTGATTAAATCAGTGCCGGTTGAGACCAAAGACCATGATGACTGTGATCTACGGCTGTGATATGATCTATATTAATTGAGACCAGTGACCTTATAGTCGGCTGCTACTTTGGTGAGGTTAATGTCATTGAGAACGAGAACCATAAAGTGGTGCTCCACTTTGACTGTATCACTGCCAGTTTGACTTACCCACTTTGATTAAATCTGTATTAATTTGGACAAAGCATCGTCGTGAAGTAATCCTCTACTTAATCAGGTCTCATATTGAATGGCTATTATTATTTCATTATTCTCATTGTCATCCCTAAATATCTTGTTTGTGACGTCTTTATTGTTGTGTTTTAACTATTTCAGTTTGTAATATTACTGTCAATATGAATGTCCGTCTGTGACTGCTCCATGGGTTCTCCGTGGTTACTGTTCGCCCCTTGTTGCAGTTCACCGAGAGAGACACGTGTGTGGAAATAGTTTCCCGCCAGGTCTTGCCTGTGACTCACCCACAGAAAGCATACGTGGAAGGCTACAGTTACTACAAGCCGGGTGGGTAGACGCTAACAAAATTGAAGAAATTATTCGTTTTCTTGTGTTTTTCTTACAAGTGTAAACAACTAATGACACACAAAGCTGGTTGAGGAGCTATGGTTTTGATTGTTTCCAAAAATAAAATTCAAATTTTATGCATCATATATATATATTATTATGTATGCAAGTTACCTGGTAGACAGTGACATTTAGTTAGAACAGGAATATTATATGGGCTAGTTAACCAATGAAAAAACACCACTTTTATAATCAATCAATCAATCATTCAGTCACACAATTAAAAGGTTTATTCAAGCAAATCAGATGAACACTTTAAAGTAGATGTGAAGTAAAGTACATTTCAAGAATATAAAGTATTTGTTGAAATGTATGAAAGGATTAACAAAGAAGTAGAACTACTCATAAAGTTATGCCACTCCTGTGTGTCGAGCAAATGTAATATAAGGCGAAGTAAACATATAGGGAGTTGAGCCCCTGTGTCTGGTGTGTCTGAGTGGTTTATGATTGCATCACTTGCTACATGAACACATCACATTCTGTATGAATACAGTATTATTAACACAAAGTGCTACATGAACAATAAATAATCATGCATTTGATTTGATATAGTGCCACGTCCATAATTGTTTGTGGCGCTTCACAGCGTATTACTATTCAAAATACATAAATAGGATATTTGTATACAATAACACAAATATTAATATGTTAAGTAAATAATAAAAAATGTATCTACCCGGGGTATATGTATATAACTAAAATTAATACAGTAATAAATAGGGTAGTGTAAAAAATAAATAAATAAACTACCTATTAGTCATAAAAATATAAATAATTATCTAGCCAATGATTCCATAACAACAATTTCTGAAAGTGATAAATGGTTAATAGTAATAAATCATTTAGTATATGTTAAAACTGAACACACAGCATTACGCGAACACAGGAAATGCTGTGTGAACACAAGAAATGCTGTGTGAACACAGGAAATGCTGTGGTAACACAGGGAATGCTGTGTGAACACAGAGAATGCCTTGTGAACACAGGAAATGCTGTGTGAACACAAGAAATGCTGTGTGAACACAGGAAATGCTGTGTGAACACAGGAAATGCTGTGTTAACACAGAGAATGCTGTGTGAACACAGAAAATGCTGTGGTAACACAGAGAATGCTGTGTGAACACAGAAAATGCTGTGTGAACACAGGAAATGCTGTGTTAACACAGAGAATGCTGTGTGAACACAGGAAATGCTGTGTTAACACAGAGAATGCTGTGTGAACACAGGAAATGCTGTGGTAACACAGAGAATGCTGTGTGAACACAGGAAATGCTGTGGTAACACAGAGAATGCTGTGTGAACACAGGAAATGCTGTGTGAACACAAGAAATGACACGGCAGCAGCTGCATGCATACAATGCCATACATCTTTATGAACAAGTTGACAGCAGTATTTGATGATGTTGCTGTGTGTGTTACAGAGATGAAGGACTCGAAGACCTACCTTCCCCAGGCCCTTGCCCAGACACACATGTGTACGTCCTGCAAAGAGTGTTGTGGTATCAAGGACAATGTCGGAGCGTCGCAGAGCAATGGCGCCATCTGTGTGATGAATATCATCCTCCTGGTGGTCGCCGCCGTGTGCAACTTCCTCGTTCTCTAAGCTGAGCATCACTAATGTGGCGGTTATGTGGAATTTGGGTCTGAAATAGCTAGTGTTTAACTTTCTCATGGGCTACATGGCAGACTTCCCATTAAAAACTAGTGCTCAGCCAGTTCTGGGCAGAGGAGCTGGCACCCTCCATTTAAACTCAACGACATTTTGAGGTGGTGGTGCAAAGTTTGATGATGCAGATGCAATAGAATCTACCGGTGCAGTGGCAATCATGGAAATATCTCGAGGTAGTTTGCTGATGTTACATCCTGTACATGAAAATACAACAGTGAAGTGTTGAAATTATAAGCAACGTGTTCCACTTGTAATCTGGCTATTATCAATTCATATTGCAGAGGGATACATCACTAAATATAGATCCCTTAGACTTTGGGTGGCTCTTAGCTGCCCACAGCCCTCAAACAGTTTGCAAATTACGATGCTTTAAATGCCTGCAGGGTTTTTATTAAGTGTGGGGATAGCAGGGGTCACGACTCACAATATGAACCATATAACATGCACTGGCCAAGTCACGGTACACTGCAGACTAATAATATCCAAGCCTTTGTATTTTACACTGTAACACAGAGAAACGAGATTAAACGTAGCATTACCGCTGGTTAATTTATGGTGTGTTAGAAAGTTCATACAGGCAAATTATGTTTCTCTAGTATACTGGTGCTGCCCCATAACAAAAACCCTGGTCTGTAGTGACCAGTGGAGCAGAGAACCGTGTCATTTAATGGATGCAACTGGATAGACGGGGCAGACATTGCACCGAGCTCTTCTGGGCAAGTTTTTTGTGCACATTCCATTTATTGATTTTACGGAATGAGGTAATGATAAATTTGAACACGTGAAATGTGGAAATCATTGAAAATATTTTCCACGTAATTGGTCTTCTCATGCTGTTGTCTTTTTTGCTATTTGTATACCAAATGTTGCTTTTCTAATGACTAATTTGCATATTGTAGTGTTCCTTAAAATACTCATACATTACTGTATACGTTACACATGCATAGACAAGTTTGCTTATGCATTTAAAATGTTCATTTGCTTGTTTCATTACAATAGAATAATACTGTTGCATGACAAAATTGTATATTTTACAGAAGAATGTTATGGATGTAATGTATGTTACATAATTGAATTTACAATTTAGTATATAGCAAGCAGAACCATTCCTTGGCGTGATTCATGTTACAACTGTTACATAGTGGTTAAAGCTTACAATTCAATTTCATATACTCCAGAATGCTTCAGTTAACTCCGCTGTATAAATTACTTTTGGCAATGGTGAATTTGAAGGGTTAATCTTCATTCAGTGTGGCTGAATATTTCCAACAGGTTTGAGAAACGCATGCAATTGGATATCGCACTATAAACAGGTTTGCCTGACGTCATAGATAGATGGCTGCAAATAGCTGTGGTATATAATTATGATCACTGGTAAGCTAGATTTTGCCTGGTTACGGGATATTTCTTGAAATATCATTTGCACTTATATGGCACATTAATTGATACGTTGGTGTGTGATATTGCAGATGTTACTGATAAAACTTGTGTATACTGCTTGAATAAACTACTTCTGAATTTCTCTTTACTGTCTTTGTTATGAAATGTACATTTCTCATGTCACACGGTCCTTGTACAAATTAATGGTTTTGAATTTGTTATACAAGATCCCTATAGTTTGGTCACTGGTTAGACGATGGGCTTACATGTACAAAGTAAATGCAAGTCTCTGGTTTAAAAACAAAAGATAGCAGACCACTGTGAACCAGCTACGAAGATACAGAAACATCTAATTGCTTCAAACAATACATTTGTTCCCCTCCTAAGCCTGTTCTTGAATCTTGTGCAGCTGTATAGCACATTGGGCAAGTTTGGTCACTCTATTCAATTGCTCCAGTTACAAATAACACAATTACAACTGAAAGCAACCAAGCCAAGCAAGCAACTTCACACAGTGATGACATGAGGTCCGTCAATCAACGCTGTCTGGTCCACGTTTAGTAATACATTGTACACACACCTATACACAGCAATATACCATCTGTTGAACTGATCACAACTTGATTCCCTCTTTTAGGAGAGTCCCTCCAGATAGAAAGCATCAAACCTATTGTCTCTGTCAGGAATTTGGGTGCTCACTTTGACATTAACAGCAAGCATGACACTGGTGATGTTTGCAAGAAATGTGACTACCACCAGAGACGTTCCATCTGGGCCTACATGTATATCATGAAGGCTATCTGCTATTCCTTAGTCATTGCACTGGTTGTTTCAAGCTTAGATTACTACAATATTCTCCAGCTGGACCTACCCGAATATCACTTAGCATGTCTCCAGAAGATACACAAGAAACAGGGCAGCCCACCTGGTTGTCCTCACACTTGTGTCCTCACACCTCACGCCACTACTCAAACAACTGCACTGGTTGCCTGTCAGACAACACAGTATGTTTACAGTACTTGCATATATTTGTTTATTGTCCTAAAATTCCATTTTGGGACAATAAAGTTTTATTGTATTGTATTGTACACCTGTATATGTACAAAATTGAATTTCCATTTCGGGGTAATAAAGTTTTATTGTGTTGTATTCATAATTAACATGCAAAAACAGTAATACTACATAGTCTTGTCTCATTTATCCGCACAATTTGGTCCCAAAGGTTTTTGGTTGGATAAATGAAATGTGCCTGATAATCGAGATATTTATTATACGGGTATTCAGATGGTTCCATACAAAATGTATGGATCACGAAACACCTGGATTATTGAAGACATGACTGTATCTGAATTCTGAAAATACCCCGATATTTAATAGTCGTAAAAACTATGTTTTGTTATAGTATCCTGGTAAGCATGCTTATTCATTTACTATGAAAGCAAACACTACATCTTTTGCAACAACATTAATTTCTTATAAAAGAACCAAATCTTGGAGCCATGAACAATATATTCCATAACAACATCATGGTTTTCTTTTAGTTGCACAATATATTATTTGCAGTGTTCACAGCATTGGACAAATTGGACAGTCTACAAAATACACAAGCATAAAATTGTGATAACATTAACTACGTTACCTAAGTAGATCCATCACATACAATATTAAACATATTACACACATAGAAATCTACAAAATACTAAAACATAAAATTGTCAATAGATGACAACTTTGTATCTCTCCTTCCCTATCTAAACGTATCAAAAGCATTCACTATTACTCCCTTGCATAGGTCATTTGTAGATGGCTGCATCCCACACTGTTGTTCATAACTGACTCACTGAGATAAAAAGTCTTGTAAGTCACCAACAGGTATCTGTGAGTAAATAAATAAAAACTTACTTTGGATCTATGTTGTTTGGATCTATGTTAATATGCAGCAACACATTTAGTGATTGTCTTACTACTTGGTCCGGATATTTGAACTAATGTTCTAGTTGGCATCATAAGGTGCGTAGTGTGTTCAGCTGGAGATATTACAAACCTTATGACATCAACTAGAACATTGGGGACATGTACCAAAAACTCAATTTAAGAAAGCAATGGACTTATATTTTTTTGAACTTGGTGCATTCATTTCATAAATAAACAACAAACTTCACAATGACTAGGTGTAGCTCAATAAAGTCAAGCAATAAATTACACTATCCAAGTACCCAGGGTACATCAGTTGCATGTTAAACACATTTCACACTCCACTGCTAGAACTCTTCATTCTCAAAATATTCTGGATGATTCTGGAACTGTTCAAACCGAAAGAATTTCATGTTTCGATTAAGTGCCTGGAGTTGACTCATCTGATCCTGTCTTAGGCTGAAGTCAAACACCTGCAGATTCTCAGCAATTCTCCTTGGCTGTGTACTTTTTGGCACGGGAACGACACCAATTTGCAGAAGAAACCGAAGAAGTATCTGTGCTGGAGCCCGTCCGAGTTGTTCAGCTATGTCTTGGACTACAGGATCACTTAGCAGATGGAGGTCATCTAGATTTCTGTATTTCTCTGGTCGATCCGGGGCACCGAGTGGGGAATACCCTGTCACGACAATGCCTCTCTGTTGGCAGTAAGACCGCAGGGCTAATTGTTGCAGATATGCATGACACTCGAGCTGCAGATTAGCTGGTTTTATTTTGGCGTTCTGCCAGATGCGTTCGATCTGCCGTTGGGTGAAGTTTGACAATCCGATGCTGTGAATGAGTCCTTTGCGAACAAGATTTTCCAACACATGCCATGTTGTCAGTAAGTCATAATGAACAAAGCTCTCTTGCGCTGGTCTCTTCTGTTCCTCAGTGGTTTTGTCAGGCAATGGTGGTTCTTGTCCCCATGGGGCATGTATAAGAACAAGATCTAGGTAGTTCAGCTGCAAGAAATCAAGTGATTCCCGAACACTTCGCTCAGTATCTTTCTCTCCCAGACAGTCTCTTGGAACTTTGGTGGTGACGAACAAATCATTTCTCTTAAGTGTGCCTGCACAAAGATTTTTGTCTAACACTTTGCCTATGTCGGCTTCATTACCATAGGAACGTGCTGTATCTATGTGTCGGTAGCCAATATCAAGTGCATAGTCAACAACGGTCTGTATCGAGTCCTTGGTTACTTGGAATGTGCCCAGGCCAATAGATGGCATACGTGCACCATTGTTAAAGAGAACAAAGCCACGTGATGCCATGGTAGTCAATGCATAGTCAACACAGCTGAAACAACAATAATTACATATTTAATATTTAACAATAACCATTACTTAGATGGCAGTAATTAAGTCCATTTATTTACAAGCAAATCACATACTAAAAAATACTGCTTGGATGCAATGGGTGTGAGACTGGACCATCATGTAAATGTGAATAATCCTTAACAAATCTTCCCCAGCTGCCATAAGTATAACTAAAGCTTTCGGGTATAGTTTTCTTCCATTAAATGACCTCAGTCAACTTGCTGACCATTATTGTCATTGGTTTTTAGAGTTGTCCTTCTCTAGAATTAGTGAGTCCACTACATGTTACACATTTACCCCCCATGTGGGGTCTTTTATTTCCCCTGGCATACCCGGCATAGACACCAGATAGAAGGGACCACCGGCTTTTATTGTCTCTTCTGAAAGATACAGGCAAACGTGGTGTGAATGAAACTGCCTAAAGTTTGAAATGACAGAAGGTGGGATTGATCCACCGTGCCTTCAATTGACAGTCCGGCGCTCTAACCCGAGACCACCGCTCCCCACTCAGTCGACTGGGCCTAGCCATAGATAGAGAATACTTCCACCTAATGTATTCACCCTCAACAATCTGGACGCCTTCAAGTGTGCATTGCAGGATATTGACCTGACAACTGCACCCTTTCTGGTACCTCTCATAGTCATAGTGACATAGACAACACGACCACCCCGTCACCCATCCACACCCAGCATCTACGCCTACCGCACCCCTACCCCCCCCAATCATTTTTCCTATCCACTCCATCGTAATCCAAAATTCCCAAACATTAAGCACATCACACCCTTATCCTACTTCCAAATAACACGAAGCCACCAGCCATCCTGAAACCGGACAAACACCACTGACCAACCAGTCAAACTAGTGCGCCATGCCCTATAATATCGCCCATTACAATAACTAAATTGACTGTACGTTTTAAATTGCAAATGATCCCAATGTTGAATTGTTGGCCACATTTGTATCTGCCTAAGATAAACGGTTTTATGTTATACATAAGAACAACTTATGCAAACTTAATTCATGGTTCTTCTTAGTTAACCTCGCACCTTTCTATTCCCCGATGCAGTGGCGACACATAGTGGTGAAGCAGGTACCAAAGATGGAACTTTTTGGAACTTCGGGAACTATTTCGTGTCTTAGTCTTATTCTGTCTGTAGAGTAATGGATAACGCGTCAATTTCAGTAGGCTTTGCTTTGTGTAAGTATCGAGACTAAAATAATAGTTATGATTAATATTTGAATAAAGCAAGAGGAAGACGACTTTCGATTTCATTTCTATACATCTCAACGTTTCCTAGTGTCACTCAGTAGGCCCTCCTGGGACTGAGTAGGCTGCTGGGGACAGATCCAATTATTGACTAGTGGATAACATTAAGTTAATAATAGCAACTGATTTGTTAGACGCTGTTCAGTTTCCATGATATTTTGCACAGGGAAATTGGTAATCTATTTTACTTCTCAACCGGCTCAACTTGTTTGTAAAATATTGATGCGCCGGGAAAATCAACACAATTAAACTTAATTATGAGTATAGCCTATAGGGCCCACTATATTTAGCTATAGTATTAGCTACAATATATCATTCTGGGTATCTAGTCTATCTACCTGAAATATTACTGAGAAGACACCCAAGCTATCCTCACTGCGTGTAGACATAAATGCTTATTTTGGTAATATGTGGCAGTGCATTTTCCATGTGAAAATGGTAGATTTTAATGAACAGTTTACATCACATCAGTGACAACAAGCATAATTAATGCATGTGCTTGTCATACATCTTTTTCTTCTTCAAAATTGGCATTAGTATAATTTCATTATTAAGTATCATGATAAAATATCTTAATTCCAAAAAATCAATGTGACAGTTAACACCCACTGAATAAAACATTCAGAGTACAAAGATGTCAAACAGAAACTATAGCTCTCACCTTTCTGCAGCTATTGTCATGTGACACTTTTAATAAAGCCAGTCCACTGACAAAAGTTGTGAAATATGGGCGAAATATTCAGAAGTGAAACATACCAAAGTTTCTTGTGAGTTAAGCTGTGTATGATGAAACAAACCACGAAATCGAAAATGTCTAAATTCAATGATTGTTTTGTTCACATTACATGTTCATTTCTCAGGAAGCTTCAGTGTTGACTGAGAAATGATCAGTTAATGGGTCCTTTGTGAGTCTTTACCACTGACTGGATTCCATGTCCCTGTCATCACGAGAAAAAACTGGCATGAGGTGAGTAATTTCTGAATTTGTAAATTTAACTATAGATTATACACTTTTAATAATATTGCCATCCAGTGCAAAACCATCACATAGATGGCAACTTACTGATAAAGTCTTTGACCATTTTCATACTTTTTGATATGTGATTATGTAAAGACCGGAAATACTTGTCAAGTTAAATTAAGCATATTCTCACTGCTAGCAAAACATTTATGTAATTATGACCACACTTTACCAAGGTCCAAATGGACTTTAATAGTGCAACAAGTTGTAGTCTCAATCTGGATAGTAATAAAAATAATAATTTATTTGTTATACAGCGCCCCATCCAAATAATTGTTCTGGGGTGATTTACAATGATTATTCCTGTTTTAGTTAAAATAATAATAATAACAATAAATAAATAAATAAAAATGCTAGTACAATACTATTTTGATAAAATATGCATATGCTAATAAAAACAATCATGTTCACTTAAAATACTGACATAAATAAGCACACAACTTAACAGGAAGCCAGTGCAGCTCCAAGAGCATGGGAGTGACATGGTCTCGTTTCGATCGAATCAGTATAATACGAGCACATGCATTTTTAACGTGTTGTAGTTTCTCAAATACCAACACTGACAATCCATTCAGGTGGCTGTAGCAACAGTCAATGCGTGATATAACCAGGGCATGCACTATTTGTTAAATAGCAACGAATGCGTCTAATGCTAGACATGTTTGTTACATGTCGCTCAAGGGACATATTGGAATTGAATGTCACTCCCAAACTCGTGGCGTGCGTGTTGGGTGTCACGTGAATGTTGCTGATTCTTACATCACTGGGAAGAAGGTGTTGGTGTGCTGATTTCGGAAGTATGATGAGGATCTCTGTTTTATCATCATTCAGCTTCAACATATTGGTTTTCATCCACTGACGGATACTGGCGACACAGATTTCCATTTTCCTGAAGTAGTGAAGTCTGAACACAGCCATAGTCAGAAATACTGGCGGAGTTGGGTTTGGTGTAAGAAATGTATTATTTATTACACATAGTAAATGAAAGTAGTTTTTTACTTTGTAGGCAGAGTTGAGAGTTAAACAAACTTACATGGCAAACTCTGGCGCCACCGTGCGTATTTGCTTTCTAGATGGCACGATGAACCACCAGTGGTGCACCCTACCGGATCACATAATCGTCACGATCTTCTCCAGTCTGTCGTTAGCCGACCGCTACCACGCATCGCTGACGTGCAAGTACGTGGGCGCGCTCTTTCGATTCAGTGTATTTGTGGACCGAATTCGACTTTGTCTTCTGCAAGCCGCAGGACGAGCGCCTCGTTCGATGCGCTGAGCAGCGAAGCACCGTCTTCAAGTCGGTCAACATCGAGCTGGATCAGAGCGTTGCTGAGAATCGCACCAACGCCTGCCGAGTAATCGCGCTGCTGTCTGAGACGCAGCAGCGATCACTGAGCAAAGTTCGCGTTAAGTTCATCGGCGAGAATCCGTACTTCTACGGCGGCCAGGAGTTCTTGACGGCACTGAGCGGTCTGTTTGGTAGTGGCGGCGCCGGACAGTTGACCGTGGTCGACCTCAGCGGAATGCGCGTGAGCATCAACGACGAACTATTGGACGTACTGTCGGCGAATGAACGACGCGTTGAGAGGATGTACGTGGAGAACGGCGTGCTCGTGAGCCGAGTCACACCGGCGTGTCTGCTGCGTGTTGTACGTAGCTGCCGTCGTCTCACCGACCTGCGGGTGTTCGGTAGCAGTGTCTCCGATGACGTGCTGCTCGCCTTCACCTCCAGCGACCGCGCACCTCTCCGCCGCCTGTCGATGCTGTGTCGGCGGGAACAGAAGTACGGCGGCGACATCAGCGGCGAGACGTGGGCAACACTGCGGGACAAACTGCCGGACCTGCGGGTGACTTTAAAATTCGACCACACCTGCCCGCCGGACACTGTCGCGGCCATTCTCAAACCGGAAGTGCCAGTATCTGCGCTCCGGATCGAGACGTTCACGTACATCCAAGAGGAGGTGCGACGGGCCGCCAACCATTACGACGACACGCTCGAAGTGCTGGTTCTGCTCACGCCGATCGAACGTGGTACGTCGGCGCTGAACGACGCGCTCCTTCAATTGTCGTCGCGGTGTCGCCAGCTACGCGCGCTGCACGTCTTCTGCGTGCTCGATACGAGCACGATCGCTACCATTCTTGCGTCACATCCGGTCATGGAGCACAACAAGACGTACACGTTGAGGTCGGAGCGGGGACAGCAGCCGTGGACACCAGGCGACATGCGGAGTTTTGGTGACGCTCAGTTGTTGTGAAGGCCTGAAGCAAACATGTGCTTATATATGTACATTTTGAACGTTAACAATAATGTGACTTGCGTACCATTTTGACAACACATGTGTACATGTAATTTAGATAATATATGATGAGAAGTGTGGCGGATCCGGATGGTAAATAGTAAAGGTATGTTCTCATATCGCAGTATCCAGTTCTCCATACTGTTCACAGCGCTTTACACTTTATTTCCCATGCAGGCGGACTGTTCAATCAAATGCCATCTTAACTTCTCTGGGAAGCATCCAGCCATGCTGCAATTAACGCGCGAAGGCTGCTCGTGCAAATATCCACCACTGTCTATAGCCATATATTCATTCATACAGCTGTGTGAACTAGAGCAATGTAGAATGACAAAAACTTGCCCAAGATCTAACACCGCGGCACAGGATTCGAACCCGGGTTCTCTTTGTCGATAGTCCGAAGCTCTCCCCCTGAGCCACTGCACTCTGTGTAAAGTCAACTCATCATGTAAATGCGTCATCGCTCCTTTGCTTCATCGTCCCATCGCTCCAATCGCGTTCCACAACATAGGCGCATTCTGGTGTAACATAGACATTGTATATTATAAATACTTTTTTTGGAAAAATAAATATTTTATATACAAATCAAACCACTTGAAATACAAAATAAATTGTCGTTGGATCGCAAACATTTCTCCTTTGTTCCTTAAAATTCAGTGAACCTCCGATATGTATATGTAATTATTAAAATACCTTATTCAGTGTGCAATTCAGCTGGATGCTTATCGCCTACGACCTTCACGTTAGGTATCCTATTGGAGTGATGAACAATTTATTTGCCAACAAGTAGAACTGGGAAGATCACGTGCCAGCGTGTTTAAATAAGAACTGCGGCTATTGCTGGCCATGAATGGATTTAAATCCGGACTACAATACGCAGTGAAGGTGTCCGTGCATTGTAACAATAACATATAGAGAACCCACGATGCTTTGTTGAGGACAATTGCTGTTATCATTTGCATTTCTCTTCATTGACAAGAACATAGCAAAACACGTCACCGACACGGCGACGTCTACATCCTATGCTAGTTGAGCTATAGCAATTGTTGCTACGTAGAGATCGTCCATATGTGTAAAGGTGTAATTGGGGTAAAGGTGTAGAATTATAATATAGTGGCACAGGCTCACAAAGGGTAAGAGCGGCCGTTATTACACTGTGTTTACTGTAGCCGTCATGGTAGGGAAGCTTTGAGGATGTGGGAGTAGCGCGTCATCAGTCGGGCCATGTGGGAGTAGCGCGTCACCTGTCGGACTGAGCCATGCAGATGGACAGAGGAGGTGGACAGCGACCTGGATAGTGTAGTGGTTAGCATATCAGGTAACCATTTGGCGTGGTAAGTCGTGATTTTTAATGGGCCATCATCACCCGACACTCTTACATGTATGTATGCATGCATGCATACATACATGCATACATACAATAAAGCTTTAGATAAAATACATAGTTTACAATAATACTAATAAACTCATAATAGTAATAAATAAATAAGAAATATGTAATTAAACCGTCATTATAAAAAATATGTTAACAGAACCCTGCCGAGTGCTGGAAACAACAAGAACAGGGGCCGAAGTTATAAACGAATGGTCCCCGTCGCTAAAAAAAAAAGACACCAAAGCAAAACATAAAATGTTGTCGCTTTAGTTTAGGGCAGTTATGTAGAATTCGGACCCACCTGAATTTTGCCATTATAATCTTTAGTAAACTTTTGATACTTGATTTTGTTAATTCTATCATTTAACATCACCTCGCGCATAGTTGTTATATAAATAGCACGTCTTAGCAGACTTTCGAGGACAAAAAGACAGCGCGGTCGGCATAAACAAACTGGTTATCGCCCATTCCATATGCACGGCGCAGTAACACATGCACTGCTGCGCTTGCCATTGGCACAAATCGTTGCGCTCTGTGGATATCAAAACGCAATATTTGTGAAACATAGATACACATGGGAATGCTGATTGATCATGTTTAGAATTAGAGTTTGTTTTAGGTATCCAATACGCAAATATACAGTTATAAAGTATTAAAGCCAAACTTGAGGTCGGTCCGAATTCTACATAAAAATTATCATATATCATAATGAGTGATATGTGCCCGCTTTAGTTAGCAAATGTTCAGTAAACAGTGCAGTTTTAGCACAAACAGTGTCTTTCAGAACATTCGTGTTATACCTACTAACTCTTCAAACCGATCGACAATACTTCGTAAGCGACTCGTACGCTGAAATTGAGCCGCGTTTTCTCTAAAAAACGAAATCGACCAATTTCTACGGTTAGTTGCCATCTTTGTCTTTGACTTTGTTTGTCTGAGAAACGGCGTTGAGCACACTCTTGACTTGAGTTATGTGACATCCGTGAGAATGACCATGGTTTGAAACACGAAATTCTGAACACGGAGCACCGAATACAGTGACAGTGTCACGTGAGTGGCGTTGAGTGACGTCATAGACCAGAATGTGACTTGGCAACCAACGACGTCAAAGAAACATTCATGGAAACATTCGGTGTTTCGGTTCATCGGAAGAGATTTGCGCAAAGTCGATAAAACAGCGTGAGTTACAATTAATGGAGATGTGTCAATGTTGACAAAAGCGTGGTTGAAATATCGGACGTTCATAGTAGCGATAGCCCATAGGCCTTCAGAAGACTCGTAACGCGTCAAAATTACAGTAGGCCCTATGTCCGCGACCGACGGTGAGTAAATTGGATATATCACTTATCAGTTTGTCGATATTAGTGTTGTACTCCAGATAACAACAGATACTACAGTTCTGATAAGAGACTTGTGCGCCCTGTATTATTTTTACCGTATGTCTATGGCTAGGCTATAGTTGAATACTTGTACGCAAGCACGTTTCGTATGAACAGATCTTACAGTTTATTGCAACAATGTGGCGTGATTATATAGCTGGAACTAGCTCACTGCGCATGCCATTAATACAATAGAGACAGAGCACTCCGACAGTAATGTGCACACTTTATGCAGTATTTAATTGGCATTGAATATGTGGAGTATGTATATCATATAATTAAGTGCCCCTTGCCTTGATTCGGAACCATTCGAGCAAAATACGACAATATTTATGCGTTCACATCTGCCTTGCTTTCCGGCCATCCATTCAGTATTCTCTTTGAGTGCTTGCATCGTGATGTATGCGTCAGTTGCATCGCGTAGTTTCTTCGGTGTCATTTGTCCGATAGGCAGATGCTTGATAGCGTTGATCTGTGAGAACTGTCCTTGTTTGCCGTTGCCGTCGGAGAGATATGCTCGAGATAAAATATCAGCAATGTGCATCTCCTTGCCTCGTCTATAGGTGACTTCGATGTCATATTAAAGTAACCGAAGGAGCATGCCTTGGAATCTCTTTGGTGGTTTGTGCAAGGGTTTCTTGACAATTGTCTCAAGCGGCTTATGATCGGTGTATACGTCTGTTTCTCGACCAAAGGTTTATTGGTGGAAATGTTCGAAAAAGAAACGCTTCCGTGTCCGAGAGCGCTCGACTGGTGAACACGAGATACTTCCCTTCTTGCACCAGTGCTGCACCAAGGCTAGTGCTCGAGACAGCACACTGGGTGGTCAGTTTCATAGCTGGATCATAATGCACCAAAAAAGGTGCAGATGTGACAAGTTTCTTCAGTTGGCTCATCCCAGTCTCTCCGGTGGTTAGGATAATTCAACCCGATAAAGGTTGAGGCCGGGGGCGGCATGCTGGTGGTTAGGATAATTCAGCCTGATAAAGGTTGAGGCTGGGGGCGGCATGCCGGTGGTTAGGATAATTCAACCTGATAAAGGTTGAGGCTGGGGGCGGCATGCCGGTGGTTAGGATAATTCAGCCTGATAAAGGTTGAGGCCGGGGGCGGCATGCCGGTGGTTAGGATAATTCAACCCGATAAAGGTTGAGGCCGGGGGCGGAATGCCGGTGGTTGGGAATAATTAAACCCCGGATAAAGGTTGGGGCCCGGGGGCGGCATCCCGGTGGTTAGGATTTCAACCCGATAAAGGTTGAGGCCGGGGGGCGGAATCCCGGGTTGGTTAGGATAATTAAACCCGATAAAGGTTGGGGGGGGGGCGGCATGCTGGTGGTTGGGAATAATTCAACCCGATAAAGGTTGGGGGGGGGGCCATGCTGGTGGTTGGGGATAATTCCCCCGAAAAAATTTGGGGGCCCGGGGGGGCTGCGGGGGTTGGGAAATTCCCGGAAAAGGTTGGGGCCGGGGGGGCATCCCCGGTGGTGGGATAATTCAACCCGATAAAGGTTGGGGCCCGGGGGGCCCATCCCGGGGGTTTAAAGGATTTCAACCCGATAAAGGTTGGGGCCCGGGGGGGCGGCATGCCGGTGGTTAGGATAATTAAACCCCGATAAAGGTTGGGGCCCGGGGGGCGGCATGCTGGTGGTTAGGATAATTCAACCCGATAAAGGTTGGGGCCCGGGGGCGGCATCCCCGGTGGTTGGGAATAATTCAACCCGATAAAGGTTGAGGCCGGGGCGGCATGCTGGTGGTTAGGATAATTAACCCGATAAAGGTTGAGGCTGGGGGGGGCATGCCGGGGTTTTGGGATAATTCAACCCGAAAAAGGGTTGAGGCCGGGGGCGGCATGCTGGGGGTTTAGGATAATTAAACCCGAAAAAGGGTTTGGGGGCCCGGGGGGGGCATGCCGGGGGTTTAGGATAATTCAACCCGAAAAAGGTTGGGGCCCGGGGGCGGCATGCTGGTGGTTGGGGAAATTCAACCCGAAAAAGGTTGGGGCCCGGGGGCGGCATGCCGGTGGTTAGGATAATTTCAACCCGATAAAGGTTGGGGCCCGGGGGGCGGCATGCTGGTGGTTAAAAATTCAACCCGAAAAAGGGTTTGGGGGCCCGGGGGCGGCATGCTGGGGGTTTAGGATAATTAAACCCCGATAAAGGTTGGGGGCCGGGGGCGGCATCCCGGTGGTTAGGATAATTCAACCCGATAAAGGTTGGGGCCCGGGGGCGAGCTGGTGGTTAAAGGAAATTAAACCCCGAAAAAGGGTTTTGGGCCGGGGGCGGCATCCCGGTGGTTAGGATAATTCAACCCGATAAAGGTTGAGGCCGGGGGCGGCATGCTGGTGGTTAGGATAATTCAACCCGAAAAAGGTTGGGGCCCGGGGGCGGCATGCTGGTGGTTAGGATAATTAAACCCCGAAAAAGGTTGGGGCCCGGGGGCGGCATCCCGGTGGTTAGGATAATTCAACCCGAAAAAGGTTGGGGCCCGGGGGCGGCATGCTGGTGGTTAGGATAATTCAACCCGAAAAAGGTTGAGGCGGGGGCGGCATCCCGGTGGTTAGGATAATTCAACCCGAAAAAGGTTGGGGCCCGGGGGCGGCATGCTGGTGGTTAGGATAATTCAACCCGAAAAAGGTTGAGGCGGGGGCGGCATCCCGGTGGTTAGGATAATTCAACCCGAAAAAGGTTGAGGCGGGGGCGGCATCCCGGTGGTTAGGATAATTCAACCCGAAAAAGGTTGGGGCCCGGGGGCGGCATGCTGGTGGTTAGGATAATTCAACCCGAAAAAGGTTGGGGCCCGGGGGCCCATGCTGGTGGTTAGGATAATTCAACCCGAAAAAGGTTGGGGCCCGGGGGCGGCATGCTGGTGGTTAGGATAATTCAACCCGAAAAAGGTTGAGGCGGGGGCGGCATGCTGGTGGTTAGGATAATTCAACCCGAAAAAGGTTGGGGCCCGGGGGCGGCATCCCGGTGGTTAGGATAATTCAACCCGAAAAAGGTTGGGGCCCGGGGGCGGAAATTGGTGGTTAGGATAATTCAACCCGAAAAAGGTTGGGGCCCGGGGGCGGCATGCTGGTGGTTAGGATAATTAAACCCGAAAAAGGTTGAGGGGGGGGCCATGCCGGTGGTTGGATTTCAACCCGATAAAGGTTGAGGCCGGGGGCGGCATCCCGGTGGTTAGGATAATTAAACCCCGAAAAAAGGTTGAGCCGGGGGGCGGCATGGGTTTAGGATAATTCAACCCGATAAAGGTTGAGGCCGGGGGCGGCTTCCCGGTGGTTAGGAAAATTTAAACCCGATAAAGGTTGAGGCCGGGGGGGGGCATCCCGGGGTTAGGAAATTCAACCGATAAAGGTTGGGGCCCGGGGGGGCGGCATCCCGGTGGTTAGGATAATTCAACCCAAAAAAAGGGTTTGAGGGGGGCGGCATGCCGGTGGTTAGGAAAATTTCCCAACCCGAAAAAGGTTGGGGCCGGGGGGGGATGCTGGTGGTTGGGGAAAATTAAACCCAAAAAAAGGTTGGGGCCCGGGGGCGGCATCCCGGTGGTTAGGATAATTAAACCCCGAAAAAGGGTTTGGGGGCCGGGGGCGGCAGGGCGGTGGTTGGGAATAATTCAACCCGATAAAGGTTGAGGCTGGGGGCGGCATCCCTGGTGGTTAGGATAATTCAACCCGTTAAAGGTTGGGGCCCGGGGGGCCGGCATGCCGGTGGTTAGGATAATTAAACCCGGATAAAGGTTGAGGCCGGGTGGGGGAATGCCGGTGGTTGGGATAATTCAACCCGAAAAAGGTTGGGGCCCGGGGGCGGCATGCCGGGGTTAGGATAATTCAACCCGATAAAGGTTGAGGCCGGGGGCGGAATCCCGGTGGTTAGGATAATTCAACCCGATAAAGGTTGAGGGGGGGGGCGGCATCCCGGTGGTTAGGATAATTAAAACCCGATAAAGGTTGGGCCGGGGGGGCCTTCCGGTGGTTGGGATAATTCAACCCGAAAAAGGGTTTGGGGCCGGGGGGGGGCATGCCGGTGGTTAGGATAATTAAACCCCGAAAAAGGGTTGAGGCCGGGGGGGGGCATCCCGGTGGTTAGGATAATTCAACCCGAAAAAGGGGTTGAGGCCGGGGGGGGCATCCCCGGTGGTTAGGATAATTAAACCCCGGGATAAAGGTTGAGGCCGGGGGGGGCATGCCGGTGGTTAGGATAATTAAACCCCGATAAAGGTTGGGGCCCGGGGGGCGGCATCCCGGGTGGTTAGGAAAATTAAACCCCGATAAAGGTTGAGGGGGGGGGCGGCATGCCGGTGGTTAGGATAATTCAACCCGATAAAGGTTGGGCCGGGGGCGGCATGCGGGTGGTTAGGTTTAATTCAACCCGAAAAAGGTTGAGGCGGGGGCGGCATCCCGGTGGTTAGGATAATTCAACCCGAAAAAGGTTGGGGCCCGGGGGCGGCATGCTGGTGGTTAGGATAATTAAACCCCGGGAAAAAGGGTTGGGGCCCGGGGGCGGCATCCCGGTGGTTAGGATAATTCAACCCGATAAAGGTTGGGGGCCCGGGGGCGGGCATGCCGGTGGTTGGGATAATTCAACCCGAAAAAAGGTTGGGGCCCGGGGCGGCATGCCGGTGGTTAGGATAATTCAACCCGATAAAGGTTGGGGCCCGGGGGGCGGCATGCTGGTGGTTAGGATAATTAAACCCAAAAAAAGGTTGGGGGCGGGGGCGGCATCCCGGGGGTTTAAAGGATAATTAAACCCCGATAAAGGTTGGGGCCCGGGGGGCGGCATCCCGGTGGTTAGGAAAATTCAACCCGATAAAGGTTGAGGCCGGGGGCGGCATCCCGGTGGTTGGAATAATTCAACCCGATAAAGGTTGGGGCCGGGGGCGGCATCCCGGTGGTTGGGATAATTAAACCCCAAAAAAAGGTTGAGCCGGGGGGGGGCATCCCGGTGGTTAGGATAATTCAACCGAAAAAGGTTGAGGCCGGGGGCCATCCCGGTGGTTGGAAAACCCTGGTTTGGGGCCCGGGGGGTTTGGGGGTTAAAATTTTCCCCAAAAGGGAGGGGGGGCCATGCCGGTGGTTAGGATAATTCAACCCGATAAAGGTTAGGCCGGGGGGGGTGCCGGTGGTTAGGATAATTCAACCTGATAAAGGTTGAGGCCGGGGGCGGCATGCCGGTGGTTAGGATAATTAAACCCGATAAAGGTTGAGGGGGGGGCGGCTTTCCGGTGGTTAGGATAATTAAACCCCGGGTAAAGGTTGAGGCCGGGGCGGCATGCTGGTGGTTGGGATAATTCCCCCCGATAAAGGTTGGGGCGGGGGGGGCATGCCGGTGGTTAGGAAAATTAACCCGAAAAAGGTTGAGGCCGGGGGCGGAATCCCGGTGGTTGGGATAATTCAACCCGAAAAAGGTTGAGGCGGGGGGCGGCATGGGTGGTTGGGATAATTCAACCCGAAAAAGGTTGGGGCCCGGGGGGCGGCTCCCGGGTGGTTAGGAAAATTTCCAACCCGAAAAAGGTTTAAGGCCGGGGGCGGCATGCTGGTGGTTAGGATTTTTAAACCCCGGGAAAAAGGTTGAGGCCGGGGGCGGCATCCCGGTGGTTAAACCCCGATAAAGGTTGAGGGCGGGGGGCGGCATCCCGGTGGTTAGGATAATTCAACCCGAAAAAGGTTGGGGCCCGGGGGCCCCATGCTGGTGGTTAGGATAATTCAACCCGAAAAAGGGTTTTGGGGCCCGGGGGGCGGCATCCGGTGGTTAGGATAATTCAACCCGATAAAGGTTGGGGCCCGGGGGGCGGCATCCCTGGGGTTAGGATAATTCAACCTGATAAAGGTTGAGGCCGGGGGGGACCGGTGGTTAGGATTTTAAACCCGGAAAAGGTTGGGGCCCGGGGGGCGGCATGCTGGTGGTTAGGATAATTCAACCCGATAAAGGTTGAGGCTGGGGGCGGCATGCTGGTGGTTAGGATAATTAAACCCCGATAAATGTTGGGGCCCGGGGGGCGGCGCCGGTGGTTGGGAATAATTCAACCCGAAAAAGGGTTTGGGGGCCCGGGGGCGGCATGCCGGTGGTTAGGAAAATTTCCCAACCCGAAAAGGTTGGGGGCCGGGGCGGCATGCTGGGGGTTTAAAGGATAATTCAACCCGATAAAGGTTGAGGCCGGGGGCGGCATGCCGGTGGTTAGGATAATTCAACCCGAAAAAGGGTTGGGGCCCGGGGGGCGGCATGCTGGTGGTTAGGAAAATTTCCCAACCCGATAAAGGTTAAAAGGGCTGGGGGCCCATGCTGGTGGTTGGGGAAAATTTCCCAACCCCGATAAAGGTTGAGGCCGGGGGCGGGGCCCGGGGGTTTAAAGGATAATTCAACCCGATAAAGGTTGAGGCGGGGGGCCCATGCCGGTGGTTAGGATAATTCAACCCGAAAAGGGTTGGGGCCGGGGGCGGCGGGGGGTTTAAAGGATAATTCAACCCGATAAAGGTTGGGGCCGGGGGCGGCATGCCGGTGGTTGGGATAATTCAACCCGAAAAAGGGTTGAGACCGGGGGGGCATGTTTTAGGATAATTCAACCCGATAAAGGTTGAGGCGGGGGGCGGCATGCTGGTGGTTAGGAAAATTTTAACCTGAAAAGGGTTGAGGCCGGGGGCCATGGGGTGGGGGAAAACCCCGAAAAAGGGTTTTGAGGCTGGGGGCGGCATGCTGGTGGTTAGGATAATTAAACCCGACAAAGGTTGAGGCCGGGGGGGCATGGCGGTGGTTAGGATAATTCAACCCGACAAAGGTTGGGCCGGGGGCGGCATCCCGGTGGTTGGGATAATTCAACCCAAAAAAAGGTTGGGGCCCGGGGGGGAAACATGCCGGTGGTTAGGATAATTCAACCCGAAAAGGTTGAGGCCGGGGGCGGCATCCCGGTGGTTAGGATAATTCCCCGATAAAGGTTGGGGCCCGGGGGCGGCATGCCGGTGGTTAGGATAATTAAACCCCCAAAAAGGGTTTGGGGCCCGGGGGGCGGCATCCCGGTGGTTAGGATAATTCAACCCGATAAAGGTTGAGGCTGGGGGGGCGGGTGGTTAAATAATTCAACCCGATAAAGGTTGGGGCCCGGGGGGCGGCATCCCGGTGGTTAGGATAATTCAACCCGATAAAGGTTGAGGCTGGGGGCGGCATGCCGATGGTTAGGATAATTCAACCCGATAAGGTTGAGGCAGGGGGCGGCATGTCGGTTGTTATGGTAATTCAACCCGTTAAAGGTTGAGGCCGGGGCGGCATGCCGGTGGTTAGTGTAATTCAACCCGATAAATGTTGAGGCCGGGGGGCGGCATGCCGATGGTTAGTGTAATTCAACCCGAAAAAGGTTGAGGCCGAGGGCGGCATGCCGGTGGTTAGGATAATTCAACGCGATAAAAGTTGAGGCTGGGGCGGCATGCCGGTGGTTAGGGTTATTCAACCCGATATAGGTTGTGGCAGGGGTGGGGGCGGCATGCCGGTGGTTAGGATAATTCAACCCGATAAAGTTTGAGGCCTGGGGCGGCAAGCCGGTGGTTAGAGTAATTCAATCCGATAAAAGTTGAAGCCGCTGGCAGCATGTCTATCTATCTATCTATGTCCCATAGCTTGACGGACGTAGGGAGAAAAGAATGACACCCATTTTTCCACCTTCTCTGTCCTCAGGTGATTTAATAAGTCGATTGAAGCTGAGCCCAGTGGATTGTTTGATATTGTTGATCCACGACTTTGTTCTTCATCCAACCGTACACAGGTTGAGGCCGGGGTCGCAAAGCCAAAGTGGGATCTGGCTTTTTCTCATGGTGCAGCTTTCAATCATGGTGTACTATTGTACAAGCTCCCAGTGACAAGTCCACCACACAGGACCGCTTTGGGTGTTAACCAAATTTAATGGACGGAAACCCAAACCATCCGGGGTTTAAAAGTGACATGCTGGTGCATGAAGCACGTTCCAGGACCTCTGTCTTTGTGACCATGTCCTGTCAGGATATGCCAAGGACGCGTTTAAAACAACGAAGATGAAAACTATTCAGTCTCTTCTCTTGTGTTATGTTGTCCAGGCCTCACAGCAGAATGCTGAGGACACATGTCTGGTAAACAGATAGTTTGGTGGTTTTCTGTTAAATTTGTTTTGCTCCACACTCTCTTGTTCAGCTTGGACACGACAACTGCAGCGCATATTAATTTCAGCTTCTAGGGACAAATTACTTGTGATTGTTGAGCCTAGATATATGAACTGATCAACGACATCAAGTGTCACATTGTCTGTGTTGATTGATGGTGGTGTTATGACTGATGAACCATAACGTTCGTCTTCTTGATACTGATGGTCAATTCAAATTCTCTACATGGGAGAATCTGTCCATTACTTTCCGAAGGTCTTCATCTGTATGAGTAGCCAGCGCAACTTCATCTGCAAGGAGCATTTCTCGTATGAGGACTCGATGCATCTTTGTCTTAGCTTTCAGTCGGGCTAAACAACTTTCCATCAGTTCTTGTAAGTAGACACCCTCTGTGGATCAACCAAAGGCATATGATAACATCATCGAAAAGAATAAGCCAGAGAATGTTGGAGACAAAACGCAGCACTGTTTTACACCGTTGCGGATCTCAACGGAACGAGAGCACACTGATTGGTTTTGGAGGACAGCCAAGCCAATTGTCTGTAACAAGTTGAACAAACCACTTCCGCCCATTAGGTCAAAGCCTTCGTGAGGTCGATGAAGGCAATGCACAGCGGTCGTCTTTGTTCTCGACATTTCTTTTGCAGCTGTCGGACAGAGAATATTATGTCTACCGTAGATCTTTGATTTCTGAAGCCACATTGAGACTCTGTATAGATGCGTTCAGCCGGGATCTGCAGTCTAGCCAAACCAACACATGCAAAACTAACATATTAAAGAACTAGGTTCTAAGATAAGCTATCTAGAATGCTCTATCGTATTCGTTCATTTATGCTGATATAGTAAGGCAATTCCGACAAATTGTTCCGACAAATTTTGGGATTTAATTATATGGATCAGAGTATAAAACCAACTTAAATTAATTACAAGTACAACGTTTACTACTGGAAACATCCCAGAAAAAGCGTCATAGTATATTCCACCAAATGTTTAAATTTACATGTATCTATATTAAATTACACAACTGGGAAAATTTCATAAACGCACCAGGAGCTCAATTTGGAATAATTTATCTGTAGACATTAATAATACGAAATTTCGAAACTTTTAAAGAAGATAGCCAGGAGGTTTATAATTGCTATCAACAGGCACTAAAGAAAGATATAAACTATAATTATATATTGTTAGGAATTCGCTAATGATTTATATCATGTTGGTATATAATATGTAGCTTTAATTTAGAAAGTCATTTGCCTGAAGTAACTGCACTGTGTGTATTTTATAAACGTTATGTATGTTATTATATGTGTTCGTATACGTCCGGGTCGGCACTGTCGATGCTGCACAGCAACAACAATGGCCCAACGACGCCCTCTCGTCTCACACAGTCAACGTACGTCGACTCTCGTCAGGGATAAAACGAGGCGAGCTAAGTGAAGATCACGTCGACATATGTCTGCAGGAGATGAAATCGCCCGGTGGATTTGACGCGCGGTCAGCCCACTGTCGTCTCCTCGGCCTGCTGTCACTATCACGACACTGCGGCCTCGCCGTCGCCGTCGCTACGCATTCGGAAGAACTATTGTGCGCTATTGTTCACCGTGTCACAGAATCGCAGTAACTCAGTTGCACCTAACCAGTGCATTAGTTAACGACAATACTGTTTCATGTTTACAAAAGATTTAATTATTTCACCAAAGTTTCTCTGAGATTTTTATTGACCTTTATTTGTAACATAAGTTTGTTTTGTACGACCTCAGTTTTAGGCTGCACACACGAACTAACGACGACTCCCAAAACAAAAGGTATTTAATGACTACTGCAATGACCATCGTAATGTCAGTAGACCTGTATTTTAGTCTCTCGTGAGGACATTGAATACAGAAATAAATGACAAAATATCAATCAGTATAATTTTCCCGAGCTGGCTCATGCGCAAACACCGCATCCGGTCGTGCCTCGTTCTGGTGTAGTCGCCATTGCTCCAGACTAGGGCTTGTTCTTGAGACACGGGCACACGAGGACGGAGTCAGTGATGTGCATGACGCCGTTCGTTGTCTCCACGTCTTGGCGGATGATCTTTGCCTTCCCGTCAATGGTTGTAGGTTCCTCTGCAGCATCCTGTCGCAGACTCATCCACTCCCGGGGGTTTGTCTTGAGCGGTAGCCCAGGTCAGACCGAATGCCCGACGTGTAGACGGGGCGCTTGAGGATGTGGTAGTTGAGAAACTGTAAAGAAGACAACGCCGACGTTAGGCCAACATATGGTACTTTGCAGTTTAGGCCCGCGCCTCTAAAATTAATAAAAACGAACTCAATTGTTAGGCTTACATACGGGTATTTGCTAAAAAGTGCTACCACCCCACGGTAATGGAGGCTAGGAGGGAGGGAGATATGCAGCTACTCAGCCAATGAAATCATTCACGAGGAGTATAGTCGGCCCCGGTCATGTGATTTCAGCCATACGTTATCCGTATTACATACAATGTTTGGGATATAGAAGCAAATATTCGAATATCTATCATCAAAACCGTTTAGCTGCTTGCGCGATTGGGCGGAGAGTGGTTATATTGGGATTCCAATAAATTGTTTATCCGTCTTCAGATTGGGGCGGGTATGTTTACTGTTCTCACGGCTAGTTCGACTCAGCTATCCCCACACTTCGCGTACAGGATCCGCTACAGCTAGTTTTGCACGGCAAACAGCCCTGGCTTGCTCATCTTCTTGAGTTCCGCCTTCCAAGCCGTGTGTGTGTGTGTCTAGGAAGGACTTCGGGAGCGTCTGCAGGTCGGCGTTGGTCGGCGCAAACACCGTGTACTCGCCTCGCCGTCCACCGCCAGCAGCAGACGCTCCAGGCCCGCTCGGAACAACGTTCGTTATTTGAAAGATAGGCCTACGTACTATCACTGCTGAATACATATGTGGCGATTTTAGAAGCGAAGAATGTTGTTTCTATAATTATTAAAGACAAGAATAAGTATTATACAGTTACTAACTGTGTGCGTCGTACTGTGTACAGAACTGTACACGTCGTACTGTATGCTGAACTTGGTGCGTCATACAGTGTACTGAACTGTGTACGTCGTACAGTGTACAGAACTGTGTGCGTCGTACTGTGTACTGAACTGTGTACGTCGTTCAGTGTACTGAACTGTGTGCGTCGTACAGTGTACTGAACTGTGTACGTCGTACAGTGTACAGAACTGTGTACGTCGTACAGTGTACAGAACTGTGTGCGTCGTACAGTGTACTGAACTGTGTGCGTCGTACAATGTACAGAACTGTGTGCGTCGTACAGTGTACAGAACTGTGTACGTCGTACAGTGTACTGAACTGTGTGCGTCGTACTGTGTACTGAACTGTGTACGTCATACAGTGTACTGAACTGTGTACGTCGTACAGTGTACTGAACTATGTACGTCGTACAGTGTACTGAACTGTGTGCGTCGTACAGTCACCTATGATCCATTCGCCTGATGTAACCAGAGCTAATACATCCGAGCTGGGCTCTTCAACACACAGCGCCCTCACACGGGATAAAAACCGAAAACAGATAACGTGTTAAACGACGAGACGTCTGAGATTGGGCGAGATCTGTGCGCGTTTGGTTCCATCGGGGGGAGTGTCCCAGCTCCTGACTAATAACTCTGGTGTAAACTGTCTCCACCCCAGTGCAAGGGGCTGACGTACCTGAGATGCGGGTCCCGCCGTATGTTCATCCTGCTGGCGGCGTCCGGTAGAAACATCACCTGGTCGACGACATGAACGACGGACTGTCCGGCCACTTGGTCGGACTGGACGATGCGGGCAGAGTTCGCACCGAAACTCTACAAGAGGCCAAACAAGCCAGAGCAGTGAAATTAAACATTAAATTCGGAATATTTATCGAACATGAGATCGACTAACTTTTATCTTTTGCGCCTCTGAGCTTCGTTTCCAATGACGTGGGCGCAATAAATTATTATTATTATCAGTATTAGTAGTAGTAGTGGTAGTGGTAGTAGTAGTGATAAAAATAGTAATAGTATTAGTATTAGTAGTAGTAGTAGTAGTAGTAGTAGTAGTAGTAGTAGTAGTAGTAGTAGTAGTAGTAGTAGTAGTAGTAGTAGTAGTAGTAGTAGTAGTAGTAGTAGTAGTAGTAGTAGTAATGGTAGTAGTAATAGTACAAAACGTACAATTGGCACCTACCCTTGAAACCATAAAAGAACCATCGAATTTCTGAATAAATCCGACCTCGGGACTTTCCAAAGCCATATTTGCACACCTTTTGAGCCTCCTCCCCACTTTGAAGCTCTCCAAAACCCTCCATTTACACACATACAGACATGAATACACATACACACGCACACGCACACGCACACGCACACGCACACGCACACGCACACGCACACGCACACGCACACGCAAACACAAACACTAATACATACGCGCACGCGCACGCGCACGCGCACGCGCACGCGCACGCGCACGCGCACGCGCACGCGCACGCGCACGCGCACGCGCACGCGCACGCGCACGCGCACGCGCACGCCACGCGCACGCGGTAGTTCGATCATAGTTACACTGCATACGTTGCGAACGTACGAGACCACACATAAAAATTCGATCCAGACCAGTGCTACAGTTTGGTGTCGGGCACATTCTGCGTTTAGATGGTCCCATACATACCTGATGGTCCCGTACAGACACGATGGTCCCATACGTACCTGATGGTCCCGTAGAGACACGATGGTCCCATACAGGGGGTAATGTGATGCGTCTCCGGCACCAAGTCACATTTATACTGCCTATACCCCTTGTATGTACCACCAATGACACGCCACTGCAGGAAGACGTCCAGCACGTCTGACAAACGTCGTATCTAGGCACTTACTTTCTTACTTACTCTCGCGTAGATTTCTAGCCCGATACCACGTGGTACTGCAACACCTTGCTCGGCTGGGCCTGCAGTATTTGGTGCTGTTCGGGGGTGAGTTCTGCAATTGGTTGAATTTATCACGTGACTAATTGTCTAGCGACGAGACCCGTATAGTGAACAACATGGCTGCCACGTGTGTGAAATTCTGTTCAAAACATATACTTGATGATTTTTTATGTAAAACTATGGTACAAAATTGTAACTTTTGTCATGGTTTAAATGTAAAGGTAAGTTCTTATATAACACAGTATCCAATCTTTAGGATTGCTCAAAGCGCTATTTACACTTTACTCTCTGGCAGACCTGTTCAATCGAATACCATCTCGGTTTCTTTGAGAAGCATTCAGCCACGCG
The DNA here is from genome assembly GCA_025642075.2 of Ridgeia piscesae. Lineage (NCBI taxonomy): Eukaryota > Metazoa > Annelida > Polychaeta > Sabellida > Siboglinidae > Ridgeia > Ridgeia piscesae. Next base: position 97,419 of record JAODUO010000361.1, on the reverse strand, counting down.
GCAATTTTGCGAAGACTGCTCGTACACAAATATTCATCACTGTCTATAGCCAGGTACTCATTCAAGCAGCTGAGTGAACTGGAGCACTGTAGAGTGAAACAACTTGCCCAAGGTTTCACACGGCAGCACAGGATTCGAACCCGGGTCGTCTTAGTCGAGAGTTCGATGCTCTACCCCTGAGCCACTGCGCTACTACTTAATTAATACTAGCAACCTTTGTTTATGGCCAATATTAAAGAAAAAACTACAACATAGTCATTATCAGCCCATTCAAAGTATGTGTAATCATTATTTCTTACAGTCGTCTATTTGTGTAGATGGATAGATTATGCAAAGTCAAAGGGTGCAGGCTTCCCTATGACCTGAAAATAAAACGAGTTGGACATGCTGCGGTACTTCTTCATTTACCCATATCTTAAGAACTACGTAATCTTGAGCCAAAAAATTGATGACAAGATGTAAAGTTTTTAGATATGATTATTTAAATTGTATTACTTTTAACCTTTATTGACTTTCAAATATCCGCCATTTTGTAATATCCGCCACTTTTTAAGATGGCGCCCAACAAATCTCTAAAAACAAATTACCCATAGCTTACGAACTACGTGGTTTAGATAATCTTGTTAAAAATCTTGTTAATTTTTTTAATATCCACCATTTTATAAGATGGCTTCCGACAAAACCTATTATTTTCACAGCTGAAGTTGAGGCTAAAAACTATTTTTAGAAGCGTTGATATGTTGTATTACGTTTGAATTTCAAAGACATTCAAATGCCTGCCATTGCTAAAAAAAACTAGTGCCCACCGAATCATGTTATTTCCAAATCTCCAGGGAGCCTGTTATATTCTGTGTCGTAAGATCTACGTATCATCGAAATGTGAAATATTTTTAACGCACAGCTGCATTGCATCAGCTGCAAAACTGAACCAATACTGAATTCTGGAGCTGGTGTTTCCTTGGTTTACATTGACAACAATCGGTCACCATTCTGGTGCTATCCAGGCTCCAGAGATTTTGGGATTTGAGATTTGATATTTGGGTCTAAGACTATATCCCGTGATAAAACATTCGCCTGCACATTAGTCTCGCTTAACCGACTGTCGGTGAGGGGCTTAAAAGTGCTGCCACCTCACGGAGCCTGGGTAACCGAGGCTACCTGCTCATGTGCTCGTCTTGTATGTTCCAACCACGCACCATGGGTACGTGGGAGTTTGGTTAATCCTTGTTCATGTCTCAGTAATTTGAAAAGTGCCACCATAATTTAACAAGATTTAACAAGATTTAACAAGATTGCCACCTAGAGATTCAACTCTAGATGGCAGGTGGACTAGGAAGCCATTTGGCTTATCGAGAGTCCAACCTATCTATCTAAGTATACCCCGCCCGTCTTAGGTATATGTCGATTTTATTTTAAATATATTAACACAACTAGCACCTACACAATCAGCTGATAATCTGTTCCATTCGTTTACTGTTCTTTGTGAAAATGAAAATTTTCTAATATCTAGTCTACACTGCTTCTTTGCTAATGTAACTCCATGTCCTCTAGTCCTTCTCTCTTCCTTGACTGTGACAAAAATATTTCTGTCAATATTTTCATATCCATTCAATATTTTAAACACCTCAATCTGATCTCCTCTCAATCTTCTGGTTTCTAGTGTTGTTAAACCACATTCTTTTAGACGCATTTCATAACTAATATTCCTGATTTTTTGTATCATTTTGGTTGCTCTCCTTTGACCTTTCTAGCATATCAATATCCTTCTTGCGATATGGCCTCCATGCTTGTATACAATATTCAAAGTGAGGCCTAACTATTGTTTTATACAGCGGTATTATTAGTTCTTTTTCTTTTACACTATATTTCGCCTAATTAATCCAAGAATTTGGTTTCCCTTCGCTGCTGCAATTCCACACTGCTATGATACCCTCATGTCAGCACTAATAGTTAACCCGAAGTCCTTGTCCTTTAAGGTAGTATTTAGTACAGTATCACCCATTGTATATTGTGCATCTTCATTCCCATGTCCTGTGTGAAGGCACTTACACTTTCCAAAAATTAAACAGCATTTGCCACTTCTCAGACCATTCTATCAACTTATTAAGATCATCTTTAAATGCTGTCTATCTGCATCACTTTAATTTTCCTAAACACTTTTGTGTCGTCCGCAAACTTCAAAACCTTGCTTGTTATGTCATCATCCAAATCATTGATATATATTAAGAATAAAATAGGTCCAGTACTGATCCCTGCGGTACTCCATCAAACCCGTTTTCCAGTTTGAAACCTCCCATCAACTACTACTCTTTGTCTTCTATCAATAAGCCATTTTTTCTATCCAGTTGATCATTCCATTTCCTATGCCATGGGCCTTTAGTTTAAGTAGTAGTCTTTGGTGTGGCACTTTGTCAAAGGCTTTTTTAAAATCTAAGTAGATTATATCTACTGTGACCCCTCATCTACCACTTTGTGACATCTTCCAAAAACATAACATATTTGTTAAGCATGACCTCGCTTTTAAAAACCCATGTTGAGATGGGTTTATCAATTTATTTTTAACAAGAAAATCAACCAGGTGATCTTTAATTAGTTTTTCTAATAGTTTGCAAATCACCGATGTTAAACTCACTGGTCTATAGTTCTCTGACTTGTTTCTCGAACCTTTTTTAAATAATGGTATAATGTTTGCTTCTTTCCATTCTAACGGAACTATTCCCTCCTCTAATGACAGATTGAACACTGTTGCAAGCGGTATGCTGATTTGTTCTACAATTTCCAATAGTAATTTGGGAGGAATCCCATCCACTCCAGGTGATTTATTATCCTTCATATCTCTTATTTTCATAGCTACCATTTTGGGGTTACAATTAGTTGTCCTAAATAGTCAAACTCTCTCCCTCGAACTTAGTCTCAAGTACTGGTAATATACTAATATCTTCCCTGGTAAACACCGAACTAAAGTACTCATTTAGGTTTTCTGCCATTAAGAATCCCTCTGTTATTATGTTTCCATCACTACCTTCTAGAGGACCGACCTTATCCTGAACTTTCTGTTTACTTCGAACATACGCATAAAAACTCTTGCTGTCATGTTTTATATTAAAAGCTATTTTTTTGTTCGTAGCTTCTCTTTGAATTTCTAATTTCAGCTGTAGCTTGATTAAGTGCTTCTTTATAAATGATATAGTCTTCTTCACTTCCGGTATGTCTATATGTCTTCCACATCATTTGCTTGTACTTGAATTTTCTAATGGCTTCCTTCGATAAGTGTTTCTTCTTTGACCGTTTCCCCTGTTTTTTCAAGGGGACAAATTTGTCATCGACGCAGTCAATTTCACTCTTTAAAATATTCCAGCATTCTGTTGCTGTCTTATTCTTCAGTGTGTTATTCCAGTCTATCTTTGCTAAATATTCCCTCATGTCCTTATATCTTCCTTTGTGAAAATGTTTCCTGTACCTTATTTTTCTATTCCGTTCTCCCTTTACTTTGATGATAAAATGTATCTGGTTGTGATCACTACACCCCAGTGGCTCACATATCTTGAAATTATCAAAAAATTCCTTCTGTGAGCTCAATACTATGTCTAACATGTTCTCGCCCCTGGTTGCTTCTAACACATGTTGAGAAAGGAAACTATCTTGTACTAAATTTAAAAACTCTTGATCCTCTCTCCCGGTACTCTGTAGAGATGTCCACTGTATATGCCCATGGTTAAAATCCCCCATAATAATACAGTCCCGTTTACTCACTTCTTTGATGTATTTTTCATTTTTCATTCTCTTCCATGCTTTTGTTTGGACTCCGATACACTAACCCAACAGTTAATGTTGATTTTCCTGTAACTATATTACACCAGACAGCTTCTTCACATTCTGCTTCTTTTTCTAATTTTATTTCATAAGCTTGGATGGATTCTTTAATATATAAAATAACTCCGCCTCCCCTTCTTCCTAATCTATCTTTCCTAAACATTACATACCCTGTCATTCCTAATTCGGCATCTGATATATCGGGTGTGGCCCAAGATTAAGAAAAATACCTATTATGTGAGGGTCAATATCTTCTACCATAATGTTTAGTTCATTTCTTTTGTTTACTATGCTCCTTGCATTTAAACAAACACATTTATAACCAAATTCCGTAGGGCTTTCCAGGCTGTTCTTTGCTGATGTTTTTTTTTTGCTATCTTTATCTATGCCTCTAGTATTTGGCTTCTCTGTGTATCCCCCCTGCGAAACTAGTTTAAAAAGTTGCAACCTGTTCCATTATTCATCGATCGAAGAAGGTTCTCGGAGAACACTGCTGCGCCCTTTCCGCTTATATGTTTAATGTTTTCACATGGGTAATGTAGAGGCATCCAGGACATAATGGTGTGCACAAAACCTCTTCACAACCCTAGACCACTTCACTGGACTGTTCTGCTCCTTCTGCAAATCCAGCCAGTGCAGCAAGTTCAGTTCGGAAGATGAAAGAAATGTTGTGAAGCTGGTACCCAATTATGGCTCCCAGCGAAGAGCCAAGAGCACGACATCAGTGTGTTGGGAGTACAGGTAGACTATTAATATGTTTCTGCAACTTCCACAATATGTTGATGAATCGTGCGACTGTTTGCTTCTTTGGGTATGCTCACAACTGTAAACACAGGGAAGTTGGAGTTTGTCTTGACATCATTGCGTGTCACGGTCACTAGGTTCTCAGCAGTTCTCATGTCGAAGACATTTTGAGCCAGGTATAGAAGTCTAATGCACGTTGAAGTATCTACTATATAATGGATCGTATTCCGTTGGAACTGTCTCTGCACGGTGTTGATCCATTTAGTGAGACTCGTTTAACTGTCAAAGATAACCTACACTTGGTCGTGATCTCGAGTTTTTGATTGGATGAGCTTAACATATGATTTATCATCGTCTTTGTAGTTACTGAAGTTGTTGACAGCTAGAAACACCCTGCAAGGGTATCATTCCATCGACTATGAGACAGCTGGATATTGGATGGATTTATATAACAGCTTATGGGGTTGTGCCACTTTTGGCCTGCACAATATTCTTCAGCAACTGTTACTTAGACATGTGTTAGATGGCTCGATTTATTTGGTTCCATCAACATCCAGTTTCTGTATGCAAACTCGTGAGTTCCAATTATTGCTTTCAAGACAAATCTTCTTTTGAAGATCGTGTTACAGTTGGCATCCTGGGAAAAATAGTGATGTTGCCTTCAGAATCTCAGTTTATAAGCCATCTTTCTATTCAGTCTATTTTGCAGTTACACTCCACGGTAGTATGATTTCCTTTGTCCTTTATCATCTTAATGCTTATCATATGATTGTCAAGTGAAAAGGTTTTATGAAAGTTTCCAGAAGACAGGTGAAAGTTTGTAGAAGAAAGTTTCATGCATAACACCCACCATGCGCTTCACAATGCCGTGCAATTGCAGTGGATGTTGGATGGGGTGGGGTGGGGGTGGATGAACATATTGGGAGTTTTCAATATGCTATGGCATAAATTTGAAATCAATAAACCAATGTTTGAATTGGCCAACGTTTTGCCAAAAGTTGATGTCAAAAATACAAACGTTTTATAAGTAATTATGTGTTGTATTACTTTTGACCTATGCGTCATTCTAAAGATGGCCCCATAGAACAGTATTATTTTTGTATCTTAAGAGAGCCTGTTATCCCTATGTCTTATGATCTACGTCGTATCGTCGAACCTTGAAGCTGATGTGGAAATATAGATGTTTGGAGGCAACCGATTTAAAGATGGCTCTTAGATATTCTGCAAAACTGACAAATTTGGAAATAATATGATTTGGTGGGCGCTTTATTTTTAGCAATGGCAGACATTTGAATGTTTTTAAAATTCAAACGTAATACAACATATCAACGCTTCTAAAAATAGTTTTTAGCCTCAACTTCAGCTGTGAAAATAATATATTTTGTCGGAAGCCATCTTATAAAATGGTGGATATTACAGAAAAATTACAAGATTTAACAAGTTTTTTAACAAGATTTTCTAAACCACGTAGTTCGTAAGCTGTCACCACTGTCTGTAGTTAGGTACTCATTCAATTAAGTGAGTGAACTGAGCAATTTAGAGTGAACGAACTTGTCCAAGGTTCGACACGGCAGCACAAGATTAGAACACCTCTGACAACCTGAAAGCTCTAGCCAGTGAGCCACCGTTCTGTCTGAACCCCACCCATATTCCAGGGACACAGTTTCCCTTGTTCCTTGCATGCCCTTTCCCCTCGCCGATGCTTTATGCGCCAGTGTTGCGATACGCCGCATCATTGTAACGTCACACGGCCACATGGTCGCTATCTTATTCACCGCCAACACCTCGACGCGCACAGAAAGCCAACGATAATAATAATAATAATAATAATAAGGTTTGAATCTGAGATATGATACGTCGTAAGAAGTCAATATTGGCTGTTGCATACGATTGTAAGATAACGTCTTTTGCGCATAAATCACAAAAGAGTTAATCGATCTCAGAGTCAACAAACAATTCCAGTTGTCAACAGATTGACCGATTCGCCACGGAGCTATGATAGATACGCACGGTTGTAAAGAAGTGTTTTTAAATGCCAGCGGAATTTGACAATATCTTCAACTGATCTAACACCAAAAGGAAGCATATTCCAAAGAGTAGATGCAACTACAAAATAAGCCCTAATACAAATATTGATACTTACTTTAGAGTATTATAATTATATGGTCGAAGTAAATTTTAGTAAATTATAATTATATGGTCGAAGCTGGATAGGTTTTCATACAGGAGTCAGAAAAACATGTAATAAGATGGATGTTTCGAGAAATGTCCAATATGTGCGTGTGTGTGTGTGTGTGTGTGTGTGTGTGTGTGTGTGTGTGTGTGTGGCGTGCGTGCGTGCGTGCGTGCGTGCGTGCGTGCGTGCGTGCGTGCGTGCGTGCGTGCGTGCGTGCGTGCGTGCGTGACGTGAGTGAGGTGAGTGAGTGCGTGCGAGTGTGTGTGTGTAATATTGTAATTTTGTGATATGATATCATTAAAGGCAATAATTTGAATACAAAAATTACAATAGACGACTGTTTCTGTGGAGTAACTTGTACCGTGTTTTGGGGGAATTTCCGTTTCGACAGCGATTGGAGACCTATGCTCATGGAGTGATGCAAATGTACATGGGCGTAAGATTGTAAAAAAGTAATGATAATGTCGAGGCCTTATAAAGACTATATTTAAAATGTCGTGTAGGTAACATTAACTAGACCTACAGGAGACACAGAAACCAGTCTTCGGTCGACTTCTGGCAGCCACAGAAATCAACTAGGTCCAATGAAGAGAAGACTGGCGACGCGCGACAATATACCTACTTGACGATGAGTAAAATGTTGGTTCTCACGGAAGTTTTGTGTTATGATATTTCCGGAATAATGG
>JAODUO010000361.1:0-85000 GCA_025642075.2 Ridgeia piscesae | reverse complement strand
AAGGATTTTTTTCTTTGTCTTGTTCTGGGTCGATTATTTGTGCGAGATATTTCCAGTATTCTGACTGGACCTTCTTTTGGGTAGCTTTACGGTATTTCCTGAATGATGTCCAATCAGTTTCTCTTTGGAATTTCTTAGCTTTGTTGTATAATCGTTGGTTTTTGTTTATCATTTCATTTTATGTCTTTAGTAGTCCAGGGGAGTGAGTACCGTTTGGAAGAATATTTGATCGGGATGAATTGGTTCATAATTTCCTGGAGGCTATGTTTGAAGAGGTCCCAAAGTGGTTACAATCCTCTCCTCTCTAGCTTTGCGTCTCAGTTTAAAAGAACTATTATGTACGTGGCTATACTATATATCCGAATCGTTAATTATATTAATAAACAAATGGATGTATTAACATACTGGAAGTAACACAATAAACCAACGAACACCCTTTATTGTAATGATCAAAATCATTTTACACAAATGTGCTCCCCGAAAACCGCCAGACGTCACCACTGAGCTTTTACTGCCCGTTGTACACATATGTTCGGAAGCGAGGCTAGCAGCGCCGTCTGGTAGACAGGTGCGGAAGGGATATGGTTTGTTGCTGCTTGCGCGCGGCAGGTGGGCGAGTTTTGTAGTAGGCCGGCGAGTGAAACCCGCACGAAGGGAGTAGCCGTCACTCTAACGTCTCTACCGACCAACGCACGCCGAATCGAAGTCGCGCGGTTCTCGTCCTACCAAGTGAATATATCGGATTGTCGAGAGAGCTTCGACGGATCGGGAAGGGTCGGCCGTCAACGACTAGCGGGTTGACGAGACGGTGATTGTAGCGTGAGACGGTGAGTGACTGATTCAGTGATTGTCGTCGTCTCGAGGACGGCAGCCTGTCGGTAGGCATGCTTAGAAATTGGATAAGTTGCATAGGAAGCGACAAGCGAAGCATGACCGCGTCGCGATTGCACGCTCTATCAGTCCCTGACCTATATCGGTGTCGTGCAACTAGAAGTTCTTGTCCGCACCTTCGACTTCGTAGCTACCGGTGACACTGACAGCGCACCGGTGACGGTAGGGTGCCACCCCGCTGTCAGTAACACATTGACCGGTCGTTTTAAGCCGAGGTGCGATGAAGCGATTAGACCTTGTTTGGCGACATGTCTGTGCAATGAGCCTGTGTGTTTTCGTAATTTTGCGGCCATTTACATTGTACAGCACTAGCTAGCACTGCTGCCCGCAGATCCGGTTCCAAGTTTTGGCAACAGTGCTGTGCATCGGAATTTATGCATCTTGGGTAAAAAAGTTTTTGTGAAGCTGTTGACAAGATGTCAACCGGGCTCACTTGACGGCTGTTCCGAACGACATATATGGCGGGCAAATTGTTTTAAAATCTAAATGCGTGTATGGATAAAATTAACTCATATTAATTGAACACTTTTTTTTACTAAATACTATTTATTAGCCCTGGCCGAATTGATTGAACTATAAATGACACTTGAAGTTGTGAACCGTATTGATTGATAGCCTGATTTCTGAGTGCCGGTTCATTCATTGCACACGCCAAAAAATTCTAGTGACCCCTCTGGTCACTAGAATGATTTGTTGTGATATGTAACAAATAGTATATAAAACATGACATAAATATAAAACATGATGTGAACAAAGTTAGCTCCTTACCAAGTAACGCTTAGCTGTCTCATTCAGAATGACCAAAATTACCAATCTCTCAGTTAAATTTCACAGTTGTTCTTATCAGTTAATGGACTTATGTAATGAATTATAGTTCCTCAGTATACAAACTAAATGAGTCATTTAGTTAGTCATAATCACTGTGACTATGTAGACTGTATAAGTGTAATGTGAAACTGAAAGTTCAACATCTGTCACAAGATTTGTGTACATACAGCAATACATAAGAAAAAGTAGGTGTTGTTTTATGACTCATAGTTCCGAAGTTTGGAAATAATGATGTACTGATAAATATTTTCTTATTGCTTTAAACTGTCAGCAATGTTCCATCTTAACTCACTGCTGAGGTAGTTTCGATTGTAGTTACTAAAACCTATGTACAGTTCTCATTACAAAAATTAATCCACTCAACTCACCACAGAACATTAGATTGCTGAACTGACCTTTCTAAGCTGGCACTGAGGGTAGTCACAGCAGGGTGCGTGTTGTCATCATTCAGTAGACTGTACAGCTAAGTTCTTTTGTGTTTCCCAGTAAAGAGGCAGGACTGGCTGTAACATGCTTAAAGTTGTGAACCCAGATCCCTGTCCTGGACATCAGATGTACTAAGAACTAAACAAATGCATCATTAAACTTGTTGATGAAAGTTTGGCGTTTTCTTGATGCTACTTTCTATGTCTTGCAGTTGTCGAGCTGTGAACTTTTCATGTTTGTGTTGAATATTCTGATTTTATTTCTATGATATGTAACTTTTAAAATGTGAAAGCTTACTTTATTATATTTTAAAGCCATGGGTGGGATCCAGATAAGATGCCTTTATTTAATAAAACAGGTATTTTTACTTGGGTAGAACATTTTACGCCCTGCTAGATTTGGTGCTGGCTGAGACACAGGGAAAGAGTTTCAAAACTTTCCTGCAGTCAGCGCTTCATCGAGATCAGGCACATCCTACCTGTTGTGGACTGTGGAGTGCGTGTATGCGTGTATCATTGGATGCCTGCCTTTGTCACACTTTTGTGCAAGTGCGGGCTTCGTAACCTGTCTGTCTCTGTCATGAACACCGCTCGTTGCCAAAATGTCTTCCGTGCCCGTTACACATGACTGCCTTCTGTTATAGCTTGCCACTCGGGCTTCCATTCATAACGTTCAGCAGACCGTAAACATTCCCATGTAAGAAGCCAGCTGACTCATTTTCTGAGCTTGTTGGCTTCTGTAAGTGCTCCAGTACACTGTAGCTGCGAGGTTGTTTTTGCACGTCTTGATCGGTTTGACCATGGTGAGTTTTACTCTCCATGTCACATCTCATTAATCATTCAACAGCACTGATCACATGAGTGTTTGACTGGCGTATGTAGTGTAATCTAGGGCAGTTAGTAGTTTGATTTTCTTCAGATGTTTCATTGCTGTGGTGGCAGTTTTGAGATATGCTCTGTCGGTGGTACGAGGAAGTATAACTTGGTTTTGGTTTATTCTGTCATGATTCACACTAATTTCATAGCACTCAAGGTCTGTCTGAATATGTTGGGATTTGGTGATATTCCTTCCTGGTTATGTTAACATTTTAATGCAACATAGTGACATGTTTATTCATTTTATGGAAACATATTTGCCAAGTATATCATTGGGTTGGCGGGTGCCGGGTGACTGCCCCTGTATCTTCAGAATAGGTTCAGAAAGCTTGTTTTCTTGAGGTACAGATTCAACCATTCAAGTGTCTGTTGGATCACTCTGTCATATGACGTCAGTTCAGATAAAAAGCAAGAGTGAAATTACCTGTATTTGTATTCTATAACCTCTGGTTGAGCAGCGATTCATGCCTTAGCACCCTGTACAGATCATGTGTGGTTTTGTTTATAAGCCCTTGGTACCAGTAGCTACAGTGTCTAGCTAGCAAAGGTAGAAAGACCAGATGACGTGTAGTATACTTTTTGTGATAGAAATGTTTGCTTGGTCATCTTCAAGTACATAATCTATTAATGAAGTTCCTACGGGATTCATCTCCAGTCAGTTAGTGTCAGTTGATCAAACAGACCCCAATGTTGAAATTACCAGTTATCAGAAGTTGTCTTAGCGGGAATACAGTTTGCAATGTCACGTTGGACATTAAATGAGACATCCACAGCAAAACCATGAAGACATCCACATTGCTGTAAGAAGAAAACAAAATTACATTGTAGCAGGAATTGTCCCTTGAGGCAGCATCCTATTCCGTTTACAATTGAGGGATATGAGGAAGGATGTAAAGTGTATTTCCCAGGAATTGCCAAGTTGTCCCAGAAACATGACAGGCGTTAGCTTAATGTTGGTTTTTTAAAGCTCTACCACTTTACTGTCATATTTATGTGAATTCTCCTAGGATATTAGCTCCTCTCCTGACTGTGGTGATTTTGGGAAGGACAAACAAGATTAACTGATTTCACGGTAAAAAAGCAGTTCTGTGGTTGAACATGCAAATTTGTCAACTTGGAGACTTTCCCCAGAAGTGTGCTTTGCGATTACTTAGAGCATCGGAAGTGAAGCTAGAGTCATGACCAGCATACAACGAGTCCTGACACAGACACAGATGGGATGTTTCACTCTCAGTCACCTCGTCGCAGTGTGATACAGTTTGCATGGCATCACTCGCGTAAACGTGATTATGACGAACAAAACAGTCGCAACACATGACTTGCACACAGGTCTCAGAGAGGTGCACGGCCGTCAAAGTGTTTCACACTGAATTCAGCCCGGATTCCCGGCTATTGATAAGACAGTAATAACGTTTTGAAAATCAATAATATCGTTAACTTGCGGTAACGACATCAACCGCAAATGTATCGATTATGATCAATGGGTGTCACTGTGGAGCTGTTGTTTCTCTTCCACGCGTTGCTGTTGTCATTGTGCTGTGGTCAGATATTGCTGTCAGATATCGTGTGGAGTTAATCAAGTGAGACAGACAGTTCAGCCTCTCTGCCATGATGCCAATCAGTTGTTTATTTAACACAGCTAACTCTGGTTGGTGGCTTCGGCAGAAGATGGTGATTTTTGGAAAGACAACTCCTCTTGACCACAGTGGACAGTTGAGAAATATCAACAGGCCAGTCCATGTTCTGGCCACACACACTTTATGTAGTGACTGGAGTTATTTGGATGCTGTTTTGTCATGATGAAATTAATTTTGTAGCTTATTTTGCAAAACTGATCCAATACTACCCCAATAGCTGCATGAAAACTCGACCAGCCAAGTTATATATAGTGGATAGTTACAAAAGTTAAACATTTCAAGTTTAGATGCACGTGCATGCACACACACACATACATGCACATACGCACATGCATGCACATACACACTTACACACATAATATACACACTCACATAAACACACACACACACACACACACACACACACACACACACACACACACACACACACACACACACACACACACATACACACATACACACTTACACACATAATATACACACTCACAAAACACACACACACACACACACACACACACACACACACACACACACACACACACACACACACACACACACACATACACACTTACACACTTACACACATAATATACACACTCACATAAACACACACACACACACACACACACTCACACACACACACACACGCGTGCGCGCATGCATCCTGAATAAGTTCAGAGGATGTCTGCTGCTTTATTGGAAACACAAGCCACGCATCCATCACCTTAAAGCCTATGTGGAACCTGGCATCCTCCTCTTAATGAAGAAATAAAACATGGATATTCGCTGCCAGGCAGTGCCAGCGTATACTGCGTGTTGTGGCAGGGAGAGGTGTCAGCCCAACAGACATACACAACCACAGACAAGACCACTACCGGGTAGGTGCAGGTCTCAGGCTGTGGCCCTGTTCTCTTGTGTCTAGCTGTCTGGGCACAAGTTGCATGGATCTGATCGCTAGAGTTGTCCTTTTGATGTTTGCGCCTGGAACGAGGTCAGTAGAACGACTCGTTTTTGTCTCAGACTTCCTGGTATTTTACTGCCCTCATTTGCCTGTTGCAACTTGCAAGAAATCGTACACCTAATGCTAGAAAAAAATTGAAGTGGCTATAATTTATTAACCTGTTTTTGGAGTGTTTAGGATCAGGCAGAACAATGAAGATGGGCTGTCTGACAGAGCACATTGTCTCAGGAGAGAGTTTGAAGGAAGTTGTTTCTCCGATGACTACGGATAGTGTCATACTTATGGAGTTCTGTCTATGTAGATGCTTTTGTGACTCTGTGGTCATGATTAGTGGCACATTGGTGCATTGTTAGATAGATTAGTGACATTTTAAGGACAATGGTTGGCAGTATCTCATTGGACTTAGACATTGGCTGTGGGTTTATGTTTTTGTTACTGTTTGTATTATAATAGCATATTACTGAATTAGAACCAGGGGTTGGCACGTCTCATAGGTTTCAAGTAATGACTGTGGGTTTATGTTTGAATTTGTCAATGTGCATATTTGTGGTTTAATCATTTCAATGCAGCCCTGGATTGATTGAGATAATATTGTGTGCACATGTAGCAATGGACTGGAAACCTCTGGGTGGTCGTCATCCCCTCCTGCCATCAATTTCAAATATAACAAACATGTTTGATTGTAAATAGGCAGCTGTGAGGTGGTGATTACTGCGAGAAGCGCCCAGTCGTTGGTGTGTTGTCATTGTAAGGTGTGAACATTCAGACAGTTGCTGGCATCCACCCATAATGACTGGTTGTTGGTAGTAGAGCCGCCTGGAACCATAGCTGGATAGAGGGAGAAGACAGCCTCCAATTTGGTGCCCATTTGTCTTTTGTGTGACCTCAGTGGCTGTATTTGTGGGCTGGTTTGACACAGTGATTGATAGTTTCCCCTGTGGATGATGAATGTGGCTTCATTAGTAGTGTCCCTGTCACCAACAATGAATTGATTTCTCGTCAGTTGTCTTCACTTCCCTGTTGCTCCTGTCCAGTGTGGCAGACTGACCAGAGGTCTGGTCAGAGGTGTCCAGTCTGTCCACTACACGTTGAAATTAAAGCAAGTCCGTGGCAAAGCAGTATGACTGTATGAGGAACTGGTTAGATTTTTTTAATCGATCATTCAAAGTGCCAAAGTGATCAATGTTCCATTGTATACTGTTGGTTTGTTGGCTGCAATTCTAAGAACACTGTGGTCTCTCTGTAGTCTATGTGGTAGCGCTAGTGTGAATGACAGGTGACGTAAACATACATTGTATTTGATGAACATGTGTCTGACTGTCTGTTCGTAATAATCTCCATATTGAATGTTTCCATGGTAGTATATGTTCAATCAGTTGCATCTCGCCAGAATATCGCCATTCAGCAATCAAACTTATTTCATTAAACATTTTGCATTTAATTTCTCTTCCTTGATAACCTTTTTTTAAATACATGTCAAATACGTACTCTATTTCATCTCTTGTACACAAGAACATGAGGTGATTAATGGATATCCTTAGAACAATAAAACAAATTGAAGATTGTAACTGATTACTTGGTCGGAAGCATGGATTGACCAACCACTGAAACATTTATTCGCTAAAGCAACTGTAGCACAGAGCGCGGTGTGCAGTCAAATGTCTCACTCACCCACTCAGGTAGTCAAAGGTAGATCCTAGGGGTGTCGGGATGTGCCCCCTAACTTTTTGTCATTTTTTCTCTGGAGGCATTTTTGAATGTACTTTAGCGAGTGTCAATGGGTGGAGATTTGGTGCAGCGAGCCCCCTACAGAGCCCTCTCTGGATCTGCAGCTGCATTTTTTTAGATCTAGTTATTTTAATGTTTTAAACTATTTATTATTATTTTTATAAGTTTAGTCAAATAATGATATAAAATATGTTTTAATGTGTTAAATTATTTTAATTAGTTTTATAGATACATATGGTATATTCTCTACATTATAATTTCTATTTATGCTAATATCTTAAATTATATATTATTTGAATCTATTTTAACAAATATACTTTGCATGTTTTATGTACCTATTTCAATCTCTATGATTGCCCAGAGACTGGCAGAGAGAGTGAAATAAACTATTATATTGCAGTTGATACCTTAATGATATTATCATGATATTGTAGTCTTTGGGGGACAGTCCTACATTATTTCCATAACAGTAAGGTATCTAAATGCTCTGTTGAACTATCATCGTCCTGTTTAGGTCACTTTGGTGACGTCCCAACAGTGACCGTTGTGTCGTGGTGCTCTACCTGTTTGCCTAAACACCACATTGAATGCTCATCTATCAATCATACTGGCCTCTGAGGTCAGTGCAGAAAGGCTGCCTTCGTTCACACAGGTCTTTCTCTGTCTCAAATCGAGAGCATATTTTAAGACTGCTTGACTACTGGTGCTGTCCTTGATTGGGCAAAGTTGTCAAGTGTCAAACCTGAAAAGAAGATCAGACACAGGTTGAGAAAGTGACTCAGGTCTGTCCCAGTGGTGGCGGAATCTCCTGTATTGCAACGCATGCATTCTCCCACTATGCCACTGAGCATGTGCACCACTATGCCCCTGAGCATGTGCACCACTATGCCACTGAGCATGTGCACCACTATGCCACTGAGCATGTGCACCACTATGCCACTGAGCATGTGCACCACTATGCCACTGAGCATGTGCACCACTATGCCACTGAGCATGTGCACCACTATGCCACTGAGCATGTGCACCACTATGCCACTGAGCATGTGCACCACTATGCCCCTGAGCATGTGCACCACTATGCCACTGAGCATGTGCACCACTATGCCACTGAGCATGTGCACCACTATGCCACTGAGCATGTGCACCACTATGCCACTGAGCATGTGCACCACTATGCCACTGAGCATGTGCACCACTATGCCACTGAGCATGTGCACCACTATGCCACCCGAGCATGTGCACCACTATGCCACTGAGCATGTGCACCACTATGCCACTGAGCATGTGCACCACTATGCCACTGAGCATGTGCACCACTATGCCACTGAGCATGTGCACCACTATGCCACTGAGCATGATGCACCACTATGCCAGTGAGCATGTGCACCAATATGCCACTGAGCATCTGCACCACTATGCCACTGAGCATCTGCACCACTATGCCACTGAGCATGTGCACCACTATGCCACTGAGCATGTGCACCACTATGCCAGTGAGCATGTGCACCACTATGCCACTGAGCATTGCACCACTATGCCACTGAGCATCTGCACCACTATGCCACTGAGCATGTGCACCACTATGCCACTGAGCATGTGCACCACTATGCCACTGAGCATGTGCACCACTATGCCACTGAGCATGTGCACCACTATGCCACTGAGCATGCATCACTATGCCACTGAACATGTGCACCACTGTGCCACTCAACAGGTGCACCACTATGCCATGGAGCATGCACTCTCATCCACTATGCCATTGAGCATGCACCACTATGCCACTGAACATGCACCACTATGCCATTGAGCATGCACTCTCATCCACTATGCCATTGAGCATGCACCACTATGCCACTGAACATGCACCACTACGCCATTGAGCATGCACTCTCATCCACTATGCCATTGAACATGCACCACTATGCCACTGAACATGCACCACTATGCCATTGAGCATGCACCAGTATGCCACTGAACATGCACCACTACGCCATTGAGCATGCACTCTCATCCACTATGCCACTGAGCATGCACCACTATGCCACTGAACATGCATCACTATGCCATTGAGCATGCACCACTATGCCACTGAACATGCACCACTATGCCATTGAGCATGCACTTTCATCCACTATGCCATTGAGCATGCACCACTATGCCACTGAACATGCACCACTATGCCATTGAGCATGCACTCTCATCCACTATGCCATTGAGCATGCACCACTATGCCACTGAACATGCACCACTATGCCATTGAGCATGCACTCTCATCCACTATGCCATTGAGCATGCACCACTATGCCACTGAACATGCACCACTATGCCATTGAGCATGCACTTTCATCCACTATGCCATTGAGCATGCACCACTATGCCACTGAACATGCACCACTATGCCATTGAGCATGCACTCTCATCCACTATGCCATTGAGCATGCACCACTATGCCACTGAACATGCACCACTATGCCATTGAGCATGCACTCTCATCCACTATGCCATTGAGCATGCACCACTATGCCACTGAACATGCACCACTACGCCATTGAGCATGCACTCTCATCCACTATGCCACAGCATATGCTATTTCACCCACTATGCCACTGAGTTTACCCTCTCCTCCTGTGTACAACACTAGCCATGTGCCTGCCTGCGTATGTCTGCAACTGTTGGCGCAGCATAAGGCAGTTGTGGCCTGGCAAGTGACTGGCTCAGTGTCAGCCTCAAGCAAAAGGTCTGTCTACTGCTGCAACTGCTGAAGCACAGCTGGACTGGGCAGGTGTGAGTCAGCACTCATTACACAGGACCTACAATTACAGTAAACACTGCAGCATCTGTTGTAGGTGAAACCAATACACTCGCCCCTCACCTGTGTCATAGAATCTTTACTCACACAATACTCAGTGACTTCAAAGGCAGGTAACAAGACAGTCACGGTGTTTCTTA
Source organism: Ridgeia piscesae (assembly GCA_025642075.2). Taxonomy (NCBI): domain Eukaryota; kingdom Metazoa; phylum Annelida; class Polychaeta; order Sabellida; family Siboglinidae; genus Ridgeia; species Ridgeia piscesae. Next base: position 74,705 of record JAODUO010000361.1, on the reverse strand, counting down.
TGGACTTTCCTCGTCTCTGGCTTATGCCAGTTCACAATTATGGCGTGCTTTTTCCCCCGTTGCCTATTTTTGTCTCGGCGTGCGTGATTAGGCAGCTAACGTGAGGCGTGAGTGTACAACGCTATCACTGCGCAACCTTTGCCTTGTTTCGTGTCGCTTTGGTCGCTGAATTAATGACTGCACATGAAGGCGGCTTGGTGTATAAAGCCGCAGGGTACTGGTGCTACTGGATCAGCTTTTTTCTACTGCCTTGTTGGATTTCTATTGGTCGGTTCTGTACAATTCCAAACTGCTCTGACTCACTCCGGTCTTTCACGTGAAGACTGTAACTGGTTGTCTGGGCGTTGACTGTGTACGATAGTCACTTTCACTGTGATGTTAGTTTCAACTTTCCACTGCTATCTGTCTCTGTCTTCAGGTTTTTGACATGATTGCTAGTTTTATTCTTTCTGCACATTCCATCTTGACAGTTGTAGATATTGAGTATCCTTTGCGTGTCATTTTATCAGCTGAATTTGACTTTGAATGAATGTGTCTTAGGTACTGCCTGGTACTTTTATGTTGTGTGTGAAGTGAGTAATTTTGCATTACAGTATTTTGTTTTTCAAACTTTGTATCTTCCAATTGTAATGTTTGAACAGTTGTGTATTTGATTCATAAATCAATGCAATATACATGTAATAATAAACAAACATTATTGTGTATTTTTTATTTGATTAATTCTCAAATATTAATTATATGTTGTATTATGACCTGAAACAACAATAAATGTGCACCCATTTTCAAAACAATTGACAGTACAATTTTTTAAGAACTCATTTTTACCATGAAACCACCTGTGTGAATCCAGAATGGGTCTTACCCATCCAAATGAAGGGTGGCCAGGACAAGTCTCTACATAAACCGAAGCAGTCTCTTGTAAAAAGTTTGACCGTGCAATCTTAACGTCTCTAGATCACCTGAGCACAAGAACAACCATGTTGGTGGATGCGTAGCTGTATGTTGTCACCATATATTGATACGGTCCCCTGGAAGTTCTAGCCTGAGTTGTCCCTATTTTATTGATATGCCAAATTGTTGTCCTTTGTGCCACAGTAATGGGAAGTCCAGAGAGGTCACAAGGGAATGGTGGGGCGACAGTCAGGATTGCCATCTGATGAAGGGATTCGATGTGACGACCTTGCAGAGAAGAGGATTATGGTCAAGTGATATGTTCTGATTACATCCTGTGCCTGGAATATCAATGGCGAATTTGTGGCTCGCTGTATCTGCATCTTGTGGTCTGTGGCGATGTCCAGAAAACGGCGCTCGTAACGCGTTTCTCCGACTGTAACGCTGCAATGATTTCCCCCACTATTTCTGTGGATACAATGAATGGGCAATAATGATTTGGGTCTTGCAAAATTGCATTTATCGCTCAGTCGCTTGTGGCATGCAGTTAGATATGCTTGCCTTTTGATGTTCATTTAGCAGCGGCATCTCTGAATCCAGGCTGTTTAACTTTGATTTGCAGAGCTGTGGGAACGGTTGCCTTATGTTGCTAGTGCAGAAATGTTGAAAGGTCTGTGGCAAGTATTGGAGTTTTACTTACAGCGAAACCAGGTGTTTTATACCAACTGCAATTACTGTCTTATTGTGTGCTGGTGGGTCACATAGATGACGAAGTTTTTCATGAGATGAAGTCTTTACGGTCATGCAAAATGGTACATGAAGCAACTTTGCTTGATGGGATCAACTGGAGGATGTTTAAACAGAAGTGGGCAAAATAATAATGCATTTAATTTAAGAATATATTCATTAAGTCTGTTTTCATTGAATATATTTCAACAGGTTTGTTGTTAGTTAAGCTCATGCCTACAGTCTGCATAATGAAGATGTGGACTATTGGTTGTATACTAGACTATTAGTTTTTACTAGTAGACACGTACCTTTTTAAAATGGTGGTTGCACTAGTAATTATATAATCAGAAATTTAGACAAATGAAATGTATTGTCTGTATAAGATGCATGGTCCAAGATTGTGCACATTGCAAATAGTTCCACAACAATTATGCTAATATGTATTATGTTTCCAAGTACATAACCACAATTTGATTTATTTTCTACCCGTTTGTAACATTCCAACTTCTAGCACAAGCAATTCCATCGATTAGTTCCGACATTTCTTAAAAGCAGGTCCGAGTTGTCAGAAATCATAATTATTTTCGACAAGTGAACATGAAACGGTGATGTGCACCGGTAATGAGATTCTGTGGCGCAATTACTTAAGAGAGTGTGACTGAAGGTTATTGATGTCATTACTGTGTGGTGGTCACTGATATTTGTCCAGTCCAGACTCCTGAGTGCTGCCCAGAAAGCAATAACTGTGACCACTTTGGCCACCACATTCTCATCATCTGATTGATGGTTCATCAGATGGCCAGACTTAGCAGCCAGTGATGGAGGTGACTGCAGTGATTAACACTGATTAACAGCATGCTTCAACAAGTAGAGGTGACTAGCCTGGGATAAAGATAATGGAGTACTTGGGCACAGACCACTATTTTCTAAAGGTGGATAATTGTGCTGAGTACATTAAAACAACTGCAAGTCTGTCGTAACTTAGTGATCGCCTTCAGCATTATCAAATACAATAGCATAAATAATAGTAATATGTAAACTATAATAAAATTAAACATTGTCACATGTAATTTTAAATAACAACATAAATAGAGTAATTAATAAAATATAATAAAGTTGAAATACCATTACAAAGCAGAACATAAGAGTGCATAAACGTTGATGCACATTTACAGTTGAGATCAGTATTGCTTGACTAGCCGATGTAATAACAATATTTGATTGGTGTAGATTTCCAGCCAGTGAAATTGCAGTGTCTGTATTTAGAACATTACTGGTAAATTGAGCCAGCAACATGACACTGATATTGCCTCGGGACGTTCTGGGTGTATGTTGTTATGCAGGGCTTTATTATAGGCGTGTCAGAAATTCTGCACGGGACATGATTACTGTCTGTTGCGTTCTACATGTCCGGCTGGCAGGTGGATGACTTACACATTTGGGCACGGCAGTGTTTGATCATAAAAGAAGAAAATGCAAATTTAGCTGTAATATATGATCAAAAATAAAATTGGATCATTTTCACTAAGTGAGAATGATCGTTGTGAGTCTTTACACAGATTACTTGTAACGAGTATTTGATGGATAAAAATATGCCTAGAATCAATTCCAATGATGATGGCAAGAAACATGATTTTATAGTAAATCTGAAGTGAAATAAAAATAAATCGAGTTAACCAGATTTCAAATTGAATTGATTAGGTTTGCAGGAATTAATATCGGGAAACCAGATTACAAAATCATGGACATACTGTTAGTGTATGCCATTAATTACCCATGGTACAAGGTGTTTTCGATGTCAAAGTATTAGTAAAATATTTTTAATTATAAATACAGTGTATTATATATATATTATTTTATTAAAATAATTTTGTTGTGTTTTGTGAACCCTTGTGTACCCAGTCACAGTAGTTATGTAAGTACCTCAGGGGTAGTTCAGTAGCCAAATTAGCCATGAATGTTGTCACCGGAGCAATGCTATTGTGCTTGAAATAGCTGCTCCGCCCCCCGTCTCACCATTCTTCTTCTTATTTCTGTTGCAGGTGTGTGAATACTGACTAGGACAGGAGCGATTGCTCGATCAGACTAAGTGAGTCGACCCAGACCCACGAGTCAGCGGCATGGCTCATTGAATGGGCGCCCGCATATGGGTGTGTGTCAGTTTGTGCTCTAGGTGCATGGTATTTCGACAGCGACAAGAGGAAGCTAAACCATACATAGGATCACGGATCAGTTGTCGACTGTCGACACAGTGGATGGAGTCATTGAGCTGTGTTGAATAGCGGTAGACTGGCACGTCGTCTTTGTCACCGACGCTGAATCTGAGGTAGGGAGAACCTGAGTGTTGACTGCCTTCATCTGATGAGTATCGCGTCATTTTGTGTCGCACGTCGCTGCCCAATATACGTCAGTCTCGAGGGTATTTGCCTTCCAGCATCTTGATTTTACGAATTAGCTCTATGATGTGTACTTGATGACGTCAAGCCAGTTGTAGATGTTAATGTTAGTTGCGCACGGACAGGAAGAAGGCAAGATCGTCGGATTACTCTCATATTGATCCCGTTTTACCTGATCTGATCGAACGACAGCTATGGTGTCGTCCAATTGAGGGCGCCGCCGTATCGCAACCGACCGAACTTGCTGGATTACAACACCGCAATCATTGCGCGTATAACCTCCACAGATGGCGGAACACTCGGATCTCGTCTCTGAGTTAAACTCGGTGGAGAGGATGAGCACGCTCGACCGCCTGAAGCACGCGAAGAAGCGTCGCACGCAACAGCTCAAGAAGTTTGTGCAATATGAGAAGCAACTGGAGAAGGAGCAACACAAGAAACGCAAGGCGGGCACCGCTTCCGCCAACGCTGCCGCCAGCAAGCGGCCTGCGAAGAAAGCTCGCAATGTCTGCTTCATCAGCGACATCATGCTGCTGGAAGCAGCTGCGCGGAATGACCTTGACGAAGGTAAGTTTAGTGACCTTGACCTTATGGTCAGTTTTATTATTTATGTATCTCCGATTATCCATTGTGGATATATTCAGATTTCAAATTGTTTATTTTATTTAGGTTTTTATGGTTAAAGTTGTATTTCTTCGGTTGTTTATTGATAGGTTTTTAATATGATTTTATATAGCAGCCAATGCATGTCTCATAAAGTTTACAATGAATTGTGCCATAATTATATTTTGAGGTTGGCATTGCGTTTGTTTAAGGGACACATCAACCATTATTTACTGATCATAACATGGTACATGAATTTTCAGCATTACTCGATTTAGTCCACTATATAAGTGGCATTGATGTTTTGTGTGTACACAATAAGGTACGACTAATGAAATTCAGCAACGATCAAGGATCACTATAGTCCAGCAGCCACTGAGAATTAAATAGTACATTTATCAAACGCCACAATGTGTCTAATGGGAGTAATGGAAGCCGGAGATGTTGAGATATCAGCGAGTGTCGAAATGTCGCCGTTGAATGCTGTACATTGCATGTTTAATGGCGAAACAACCAAACATTTGTGGTCATGGATGACTAGTCATGCACGCAAGGGGCTTAATCACTGCCGTAATTCTGCAGTAGACAACTTGTCTTGAAACAACTCTAAATTCCTAGCGCTTCTCGAAGCAGCCGGATCACGCACTTAAGGAGACATTTATGGACGGAAATATCTGTGGGAGAAAAAGAATTCTATCCTTGGCTCCAAGCTAGGCCTTTGTATCAATCGTCAACAGCGGCTACATGTGCAGCATTCTTGAGGCCTGCAGTGTTGACATTGTGCTGGTGAACCATGACTCAGTCCCCCTTACATCCTGCCCCCTAACATTTGTCATGTCAACCCCGCATATTGTAAGCAGATTAAGTTGTTAACAAAATGGGTCGTCACACATAAACTTGCTGTTTTGACATGCAGCATAGACGGAACACCATGCGAAACACTTTGTCGTAATCACTGACTGTACAATATTATTGAGACCAGTCTCTTGAAGCAGTTAGCATTATCACTACTTAGCATGTTTATTTATAAGTTATTGTATTTTATTTTAAAAATCGATGTTATTCTCTACAGCAGAATCTTCCAAATGAAAATAGGTCATGTTGATTATAGATATAGTCTCTAAATTATAACGTGTATACTGATACATGTTTGTGTACTTAAAGCTAAACATTCGCCTAAGGCTGCAAATATTTTTCTGACACTGCCAAGGATTCTTGGTGTCATCTGATGACACAGGTAGCGACCCGCCCACCTGTCCAAAACACAGGTGGACAGGTTCGTTTTGGACAGGTACAAATTTGAGTGACTGCGTAATGGACAGGTGGAAATCTTAGGAGCAAAAAGTCTCACTCTGGGCTGGATTGTGGGCGCACATGCATAGACACATATAACTACTGAATTGTTTTGGACTGATTACAATGTTATCCTACAGTAAGGTCTGCATCTCGTGTGGATGTTATTTGAGATTGTGTATCCCGGTCACTTGTTACTCTGTGGTCAGTGTTGTCAGACAACAAGCATATCATTTGATCCTCTGACCACAGGGCCAACGTCACGTAATGACAGGTAATGACAGGTGACCCTGGTTGATATCCGCTGTCTACCGGAAGCCCTGGCTTCACGGACACACGCATTGGCCAGTGTCTGACTCGATCTAATGGTCATTTCTGCGTGAGCATCGTATTAACCTGGAGTGGACAGATCACTTGCTTGACCACGGCTCAGTAAGAGTTACTTAAGGAGTTACTTAGTGATAGTATTCTAGATACTTAGCCGAGTGTCAGAATCTGTTTTGAAATAATTGAGTCTGGCCCTGTGTGGACGGCAGCAGAAAGCGAATGTTCCTGTCCTGTTAAACAACATCTGTTCTCCCTAGCTACAGATGGTAGTTAATTGTTATAACCCGCAGCTAGGAGAACATTTTTAGCAGGAAATACACTGATTCAACAGTACATTGTCCTACGTAGGATGGTTTTGTTTATCCTGATATTTATTTCATCAGCAAAATATTCAAGTAACATACAGTTAGCCATGTTTATCTGCAGCAGCTCTGATTATAATTTGACTGTTTTGTACATATAATTGAACATTTCATGGCTGCAGGCAACATCAGATTGCAAACAATATTTTATGCTTACTATACACAATTTGGCAGACTTACTACCTTCAGCATAATTTATTTGTAATCGAAGATACTATGTAAAAACTGAAGAACGTATGTTTGCATGCAAAATTGGTGGGCAAAAACTGCTTACATTTTCTAGAGTCCTGTTGCATTAAGGGTTTATATACCCATGTCAAATTCAGTTGGTAGCATTTTTTTATTTGTGAATGAGTGCACTAAAGACATGGATTGATTAGGCTACATATGCCTATTGTATGTTACAAAGACAAACATTTTCGGCCAACACTAGCAGTAGATGAATCTACTAGCCATTGTTGTAATTGCTTCATTGTGATTTGTGCACATCATAATTATATGATTTTATCACAAACTAGTGTGTGTACAAGGGTTTACTGCGGGTGCTGTGATTTGTCTTACTGAAATCACAGTTTTAATTATGTAATGACAACTAATGTCAACAAAATTAAATGTAACTAGTCATCTGGTTAAAAGTCATCATAATTCATGATATCGGCCTTGATATGTTAAATAGATTTGAATGAAATCAATAAATAATGTACAACATTGTATTGAAAATAACGCAACAATGAGAACATGATGACTGATGTCACTTTGCAAAATAATGTACTCCTAACAAAATGGACGCCGATATAAATGTCTATGATTCTGCAACAAAACAATTGTTGTTTGAATTAAAAAAACTTCTCATCATGTGCAGTTTTAATGGATCCTAACAATCGACGTGATAAAGACATAATTAAATGTGAGTCTGGTGACTAAACAAGAACACTTTCTTGGCTGGCATTTGATTGATTGTACATCTGCTAAAATGATGGAAACATGCCAGGAAAGTTACTTATACCAAGACTGAGTTATTGTACTCAGTGGGACAATGCCTTTGGTGCTGGACTGACACTAGTGTAATCTTGTTGGTGGGCCACCGCACTTAACAGTCTCTTAATTAAAAAAAAATTATATACATATATATATATATATATATATATATATATACACATGTACGTACCTACATATATATTATAAATAAATATATATATATGTTATAGTAAGATCCTTCAGTTTGTTGATGGTGTTAATGCCTGCCAAATTGCTTTCATTACACCCAGGCTCTGGTTGGTGTCTGTCTCTCTGAAACATTCACCCTCAACATATATTTGTTGTATTTGTTTTAATAAAATTGATGTAGTAAACGAACTGTAGACAGCAGGAATAGCTCCTGGACTTGCTGTTTGCTAGTGTGTTATGTGTCCCCTCTCACACACTGCACAGAGAGGAGTCTGGTCCAGCAGTTACACTACTAGTTGACTCTTGGTGTTGATACACTCTGTTGATCCCTATCAACAGCCCCTCCCTTCCCTTTTCATCCGTCTTCCTCTTGCTTATCCCTCCCCATGCTGTCCACCCATTTCTTAGATGTGGTGTGTGTCTTCCCTGCGGCCATGATGTTCCCTGTCTTCTTCCCCACTAATCGGCTACATCCATTCTTATCAAGTGATGTACTGACATCACCCAGATTTCTTCCTAATCCTCCTCCTAACTCACACAGCATCCTGGTCACTCGTCTAGTAAAAACCAAAGCAACTTCGCCAAACATTGGAAGTATTCAGGAGTGCCTGTGTAGGGTGTACCACAGGGCAGGAAGGATTGGCTGTTGTTAGTGCGCATACTTTGAGCAATACAAATACTTCAGACAAAAAGAAGCAATGTTATATATTGTGAATACAATTGAAGTTGACCAGTAGAACCATTATTGGGCAGGGCTTTATGTAGGATCAACTGTAGGCCAGTCACACTTTTGTTGTTGTTCATGTGGATGTTAAATCATGAATATATATGTGCAAGCCAGTTGAGGTGTGTTTTATGACCTGAAATAAACCACACGTGTGACACCCATTTGCACCCATTTTTAAGGCATAGCTGACAATGTAGATTATTTCTGAAGACCTATTTTGCTCATTAATTTTTTTCCCAGTGCTCCAACTGTCCAGTGATTTTTTGACCTGTCCACAACATGTTTGACCAGTCCACATGACGGGTGGACCGGTCAGCATTACTGCATATAACTATGCCTTATGGGCATTTAGATTGGCTGGGCTTCTTAAAAAAATATGTTACACACATTTAACAAAATACATTGCTATATTGGTCTACATATTTGCAAATATTTTATAACAGATCATTAGCCACTGGCTTTGACAACCTCCATACACCACAACAGTTAATTTATGAAGCTATTTAGTCATCCGATGTTGTCATATAGCATATGTCAGAAGTAAGATTACATGCAGAATGCCAGCAGGCGAAACACTAGTGGTGTGACATCAGATAGATGGGTGGTGTCAGGTCACATGACCAGGACAGACGACAGGCGAGATGTGGCAGCATGCTTTCAAAAACATTCATTAATTGCATAGTCCAACTACGTAAAATGTCAGATGTTTTGGATTATATATTTTATCAAGTTTTTTTGTTATTAGCATTTGCTTGTGTTGTGATATAAGGCTGCAACAATAAACAGGTTGATTGTTTCTAACCTAAATGTTTGCACACTGGTCATTGTTTTTGTTTGATGAACTTACGCAGAATCAATGTAAATAAAGATATTGTACACACGCAGCTGTGTGATTGTTTGAGCCCAACTCGAGAGCTAGTTAAATTTTGTGTACAAATTTGTACAATGATCAAAATAATCAACGTTTTAAAATAAAACACAAAATCATGGTTTTTCACAGCAATCACAGGCATTTATTTGACAACTGTAACATGTGTATGCATAACTTTATGTAAAGACCCATCCACCCGTCATTTGGACGGGTAAAAACGAATATGGACGGGTAGAAATATGGGTGGACGGGTACAAAAATGAAGAAGCAAAAAAAGATCTTCCAAAACCATAGATATTGTAGATCTATATGCCTTGAAAGTGAGTGTAAATGGTGTCACATGTGTGTTTGTAGTCCATTTCAGGTCATCATACATATTTAAAAGTGTGTAAACTGGCTTAACAGTTAACATCCGTGTGTCCACCAAAACATGTGACTGGCAATAATTTTATCCTGCATAAAGCCCTGTGTGCATGAATCATGAATATACACGCATGTACACAAACACATGCACGTATGCATGCACACATGTATGCACACCATAAACAGATACATGCACACACGCACACGCACACGCACACACACACACACACACGCACTATAGCGTTACAAGCATACATGCACTGCATTTTACCCTCATCAAACGGTACATTACGTCTACTACATGGCCTATATAAAGGCTACATGTGGTAGCCATATTGTTCGGTCTGTCTGTGTTCACCTCCACAGACATTTATATTCATTAGAGGTCTTCCTGCTGTTTTTATTCATGTCCACTGAGTCTGTTGTTATATCACTTGATATTCAGGTGTCACATAGCTGTGTAATTTATGTTGACAGCGACAAATACCACATTAATGCAGTTGATGTATATTTGCTGTCTAAGGCATGTAGCATGTAAATGTGCATGCCTTCATGCTGACACCATGTGATGTACAGTATAGACATTTTTGGAGTCTGTCATTTGAGTAATAAATCAGGAAATAGTTTAGACGGAAATGTTGATAACTGAATCTTTGTATCGTGTTCGTGGTTATTATGTGATAGTGTTTAGTGTAAGTTAATACATGCAGCAGGTAATTGATCAATTAATCTACTCGCTATAATTTTATGTAATGCTTCAGAAACATAATTGTAATGATTCCGCTGTAGTGGGTATATCTGTTTGTTCCCATATTGTTGTCTTGGAAATACATTAATACACAGACAGTTTTATAACTACAAATTCCGTGAAAAATATGAAATGTGTAAGCAAGTTTACTAAACCCAATTGAATTGTTTTAACACGGATGTGCCATTTTGTATATACGTGTCTTTGCATACCGCTTGAAGGATGTAAATTTGATTCATCGAAGAACTAGGAAAAATTTCTTTAGGCAGTAACCATCAGAGATGATACTTCGAAATGTATCTAGAGTTTATATTTGTTGTTGAAAATATATGCACATGTATACACGTGTATGTATGGAACTATGCATCCATGCACAAATGTAGCTTGTATATTTTGGTTTAAACTGTGTTGACCTTATGTTCTAAGTATGTGTGGTGTGTGGGTGATCCCTTATCCTGCTCTGTGGGGGGCTGGTATTTCAGTTGCCAATATGTCCCCACCCTGTGGGGGTTGGGGGGTGGTTTGGTATTTTAGTTGCCAATACTTCTCCACTTGTAGTTGATGACTCAGTAAGGAAGTGGTTTTATGTGGTTTCTTGCCCTGTTACAATGCACATGTCACATTGTATGGGGTGCAGCGTGGGGGCTGTTATCCTGGTCTCTACAAGCTGTGTGGGTTGTCACTCATTACTCGTGGGCTCTGACAGCGCCCATTGCGTGGCTTACTCACGACATCGCTGGATGGCAGACAGTAAAGTACACACCTTGTTGTCTTACCTGATACTCCGCCCAGATGGTTTACCTTTACCTAGACACCTGCAGGCAGCTTCACAGCATGGAGCAGTTGAATGTATGAACTAAGTGACCGACTTCCATACCATTCTCTGATCCGACTTCCATACTGTTCTCTGATCTCTGAGTTACACTGCTTGAGGCATATTTTTTGGTTCGTGGTTTTTACAATATACAAGAATAAGTAAGTTGAAGATAAGTTAGATAACACATACATTCATGCATGCATATGTATATATGTATGTATATACATTCATATATATTTATGTACATACGTGTATATGTGTGTGTGTGTGTGTGTGTGTGTGTGTGTGTGTGTGTGTGTGTGTGTGTGTGTGTGTGTTTGTGTGTGTGTCGTGTGTGTGTTGTGTTGTGTGTGTGTGTGTTTGTGTGTGTTTGTTGTTTTGTGTTTGTGTGTGTGTGTGTGTGTGTGTGTGTTGTGTGTTGTGTGTGTATGTGTTTGTGTTTGTTGTGTATGTTTATGTGTGTGTGTGTGTGTGTGTGTGTGTGTGTGTGTGTGTGTGTGTGTGTGTGTGTGTGTGTGTGTGTGTTGTGTGTGTGTGTGTGTGTGTGTGTGTGTGTGTGTGTGTGTGTGTGTGTGTTATCTGTTTTATGTGTGTGTATGCCACACTCTGCCTGCAAATGTACCTTAGAAATTGGATGGTTTCTATGTTGTTGGTTGAAAATGCGGCCAAGTAACAAATGATTTATTAAAGTTGCTGAGAATTATTGCCCTCTGCTGAGTTCAGGTAGTGGATCTGACTGCTTCAAGTGAAGGGTTTTCAGTGTAAAGTAAAACCTTATATTTATTAGCCAATGAAAAGTAGGTGATATATTCACCACATATTACGTACACAATCCGTCTTTAGTTCTATGTATTAATCAAATGGGACTATGTGAATCTTTCAGTTTTAACCACTTTGAAGTCAAGGATTCTGTGTTTTGACCTACTAACATTGATGACAACCAAGCATTCACGCATTCACTGATGACCATGACCTTGGGGACATTTGAACTGAAAGCATGACAAAGACAACATACACCGATGCACGTATGCACAGAACGATGCCGGTAGCATAGCAGGTCTTGTCTTTGTGGACTCTGAAGGTGTTTGTACCTGGGGTAGTGCTCATATATCAAATGGGCCCTCTTTTTAAGCTAACCCAGTTCACTCTTGTGCTATCTCCTGCCTGTGGGCGTTGTTTATTGCAAGGTGGGTCAGTGATCACAAGGACAGTTATATCTTACTGTCTGAGGAATCACTTGATATTCAGTTTCACTTTTTAAATTCAGGTCAGTGGAACCTGTTCATTCTTTCATATCGATAGGTGTTCTTTGGTTAATCTTCATCAATTAATCTGACGCTACAGCAACATAAAAGAAGGCACAAACAAACTTAAAAGAACCGTTTCATGGTCAGAATAGTGTCTACATTGTGATAATATTTATTATGATGGAACCACTGAAGTTATGTCTGCTCCCTTTATGAAGTAAGCCATGATTCTTTTATCTAGTTGTAGAAACCTGAGACATGAGGCATCAGATAATTTATTCATCTTAGAGTAATTACAGAACAATACAGTACACAAGGAGATTGTCATTGTGTGTACTTGAATAGTGAAAATGAATAATAAATTTAATAAAGTTTCCCATGTGTGATAATAGACAAACCAAAATGAGCTAGTGAAGTAAAACATCCACAGATGATCAAGAAAACTTTGAAATGTCACACTCCATCACAGGTGATCCGCACAGATGTCAGGCGCACCTACATGGCTGTATGATAAAGCATCCTGATGCTCTTAGCCTTGATTCACTAGACATACCTTGCCTTTGGCTCTGTAGGTATATATTCCCACCAGTGGCCGTCTTGACCACTGGTATGACAAACTGGCCAGACTAAGTAATGTATAGGCGAGGTGTGTATATAAATTACCCTGTGCCAATAACGTGACAGCTGAGCACCCATTATGGCGCATTCGCTTGCCTTTAGCAGTGCTAACGCTGAATACGACTTAGAAAAGCTATCGCATTCGGTGACTGAATGCTGATGATTAGATCAGCATATGTGGATGTGTGTTTTCCAATAAACCGCTTCCGAAATACGACCGCAGTGTAATGTCAGGGGATGTAGGTGCAATTATGCAATTTGAGGCAAGCAGACTGCTAGGATTACGAAACACTTGCAGGATTGTTTTAACAGCAATGAAATCACCACTCAATTAATGATTAGTTATTTATAGACCATGTAATATCATACTATTCAGTAAAAACTCAATACTATAATGATGTCGGTATTAAGCAAGATATTAATTATGTCAGTAACATTACATTATTTGGCTCATGTACTTATGTTTGATTATCATGTAATATTGCATGTTCAAATGCAAGATTGATATTTGTAAATTATTGTTATTATTGATCTTATCGACTGTATCTGTATCTTATGTTATGTTACATAACACTTTTAACTATTACATGTAATAATAAAATACTTCTGATACAAGTATCTATAAATATTTTTTTCACCTGTTATCTTTTGTAGATCAATAAATGTTTTCGATGCTTCAAACAAATGGTGATGGAATACAAATATCACCTATTTTTCATGGTGGGTTATTTTATGATGCAAACTATTAGTCCACCACAACTCTGGATGGATTACCTTAATCCTACCAGGATGTGAATCTTGTAACTTGAAGTCAACCCCCAGTGGAGTGGCACTGTGCTTTGTTAGACAGATAATTAGCTGTGGACATAATGAGAGCATTTATTCTGCAATAGACACACCATAAATCTTTTCCCTGGAGTGCAAGCACAGTGCATTGGGGCATTGCCCTGTGAATACAGATGATTTATTTAAGTACAGTTGCAGACTCTGTGAGGGTCTTGCTTCAGGAGGAGGTGCCTACTTCAGGGACAACAATCAGTATTTCTTTGATTAATTGAAACATGACACTGCAGTTGAATTGTAGTGCTTGTAAGCATGTGTAGTGCCCCATTTTGCAAGATGGTTTGTCGCTAAAAAGGTGTATGAATAAAAAATTACATGCCTGGATGTGCGTAAATGATACACTACTTCGCAGCTGCGTGTTGCTTCTAATTGAATTGTGGCTTGTAGTGCAGAGTCAACTTTGTTATGGCTGTATGATATCGTGCGTGATTGAATGAAAGCGTGGGTGATTGACTGGATCATGGTTTGCACATTATTTCTATAACATGTTGCTGCTTGTGTGCATTCTGAATCGTTTTAATCCACCGGTACATTCCTACCAAAGCCGAGTCATTCTGAAGTGCACGTGCTATGGCATGCCATGTGTTTATGGTTTATTTGGCAGTAATGGAAAAGAATGAAGATTGATTTTAACATTTTAACATTGTGCATTAATACAGTACTGTAGCGGTGTGCCTGAATCGCGTTCTATGGTAACCTCAGTAATAATGACACCTTTAAATTAAGGTCACCCTTGGGCAGTCCCAAATTATTTCTGTAGCAGAACTGTAAAGGAAAGAAATCCTGCTGATATTGTTACCTCTCTGTTGAGGTGATAGGGGTCAGTTCGACTGGCAGAGATGCTGCAGTAGTGGACGTGTACATTGACTTATTTCTGTCCCTAGGAGTGGTCAGAATCTCAGTGCAGTCAGAGCTGTTAATGAGATACATCCCACAGCGATGTCAGAAAAAGAGCAAATAAACAGATTTTGAGGCGTTGGACAACAGCAATAAGTGGATCAATGATGACATATTACCTTTGGATGCAAAATCGTTTCCTGTTGATGTCAGTATGACATCAGTTCCGTCAACACTGCCTCGGATAACCTGTTTACCAGGCCGTGGTATTGCATTCCATGTTGCAGCGTGGATCAGTATGCCCGGGGAATTGAGATAAGGCAGGAATTCATTTGTTGTGCTGTGCTGAACCCCAAGTCTCCAGACTAATGTGTAATAACCACTGACAGAGCTGTGAGCTGTGGCTAATATGCCAGGTTTTCCTCGAACTGTTTCGATTGTTTTTACGCGGGTGTATTATGGAGATTGTCTTGCTGTAATTTACAGCCGTGTAGACAGGGTGACATTTCGTGTTGCTGTGATATGTGTACGCGTTCACGCTGCAACCTTCCTATTAAGGTCAGCGTGTAGACAGGGGACGGTGGCCTAAGTAGCAAGGTGTCCATAATGGCGGGATTATTCTGTATGGAAATCATTTAGAACTATGCGAGGGTGATAAGTCACATGGCTGTGCTAGCTGATCACTGATGAGGTTCAACTGTATATTTGACAGAGAGGGAGGGAAAGGGAGAGAGAGTGAGGGAGAGAGAGAGGGGGGGAGAGGGGGGAGAGAGGGAGGGAGAGGGAGGGAAAGGGAGAGAGAGAGAGAGGGAGAGGGAGAGGGGGGAGAGAGGGAGGGAAAGGGAGAGAGAGTGAGGGAGAGAGAGAGGGAGAGAGGGAGGGAAAGAGGGGGGAGACAGGGAGAGGAAGAGAGGGAGAAAGGAATAGAGGGCAGGGGGAGGGGATTAAGGAGGGAGAGGGAGACAAAGAGAGGGATGGTGATGGTGATGGTGATGGTGATGGTGATGGTGATGGTGATGGTGATGGTGATGGTGATGGTGATGGTGATGGTGCATATTTGTGTATACCTCTGGAGTATATGCATCTCATGCACACGGTTTTATTCAAACTAATATTTCCTACGGTCTACACAATTGCCTTTCATAGTTTTAATTTGCTGTCTTTAATTCTTATTTATAAAGCACAAACTGCAATGTACAAGCAAACTACATTATGTTACTCACAGTAGTCACTTCACTTTGCCAAGTAATATTTTTTGAGTCTTTTCTGTCATGCATACACGAAACAGTGAACTGATTCTTTCAGGAGGACTTCGGTTTCACAGCAATGTGCACAAAAAACGGGTTGGGGCTGAGCTTTGCAGTCGTAAACAATACAGGGCTTGGTGAACAAACAGACACCCACTGTTATGTCAAGTGGGGAGTGATTAGAAACTACTTTCTTTACAACGTCTGTGGTGTACACTGTGCCACCCACTACAAAGATATGGTAATCCCTGCCAGGCTGTGGTTGTCACAGAACAGTCTATACTGTTGTTGAATTTGTCCCCCTTTGAATCAGGCCTTTCAAGTGATACCTGTCATGGTGTTGGTTTTGATTGTCTTCTGGTACAGGTTATTCACCTAATAATAGATTTGTTGTAGGTGCGTGCGTGCGTGCGTGCATGCGTGCATGTGTGTGTGTGTGCACATGCACGTGCATGTCTACAATGTGTGCATTTGAGCGTGAAAGTAGTCATGCAAGCGAACATGCATGTGTGTGTCACGGTGGTAAGGTTACTGGGACTGAACCACTATTGCGGGAACGTAATTAACTTCTAAGTTTTGATTTTACTCTTTCCATATGTGCAGTGTATAAATATGTAGCACTGGTAGGCCTTCAGGTGAGTACTTAACCAGTGCTGAAGTGGTCTTGGTGAGATTTGTATAATCCAAGAATTATAACAATATAACGAGTATGAATCCTGGACAATAACCAACAATTCATAAAAAACGCAGAAGCTACTGAAATGTGATTCTAAAGAATAATGGTACAGGTAAATATTTATGGGTAACAATGTCATCCTAACGGTCAGTTAAATAAAAAACAAAAGATCAATGCTAAATTGGAATACAAAAAGTAAGATTTATAGACCATAATTATATAATGAAGAAAAGTTTGAACAAGCTGTAGTAACAACAGGAAAGATAGATATAATAGACAGACAGACAGACACGGTGAGGAAGGAGTGCCATGGAACTGCTACAAGCTACACGTGACTGCAGTTTGGAGGGCCTGGATCACCAGTGTCTGTGACGTCTTCCTGTTCGTTTGTACCCAGCAGTTCACCCCATCTTCCAATGACCTTTCATCTCACCTTTCACTGACCTTGTCAATTTGTGTTTATTAGTTGAGGGTTCCTTCCAGGCACTGACAGGGTGAATGCTGGGGTTGGGAGTAAGAGAGCAGGAAGACCATGGATTACACTATTGTGTTAAGTGGGTTAAGTGCCCTGTTATCTCTTGTTTAGACGGCTTATCACTGAGGTATTTAATATGAGTCATGTCTAAGGAAATTGTTCAGTTGCTCTGTACACTGACAGGAGCATGTTTGTTTGTTTGTTTGTTTATTTGTTTGTTTGTTTGTGTGTGTGTGTCAGCGCTTTCATGTGGTATCATGGCCCTGTGTATCAATGTATGTTATCCCTTATGGTACATACAAACTACATATGTATACATGCACACACGTGCATGCACACATAAAGTTCCATGAAGTCACATATCCAGTTTTCATGTGAATCAAAGCCCTTTTATTTTTGGCCCAGTTTCAATGTAGGGGAAAACAAATAGTTTATGGAAATTTTTAGAAAAAAACAAAAAAAAACCCGAGACTGTTGTATGTCTACGAGTACTTGACCCCTGTTGGCAGTGTTATACATCACTGTATCTCAGCAGAATGGCAATGCCAGCGATTGTTGGCTTTAGCACCAAGATAGCCGAGGAAAGTGTGTCATAAAAATGATATACACGGTTATAACCGATCTACTTTGAGGTCTTCGATTGGCAGATGTGTCAAAATGGCGTACGTGTGTCACCGTGTGACTTGAGTTTATGATTATTACCCCGCAACACGTTTTGTGCATTTTCCTTTTGTGCCGTGCATTTTTATGGCGTGGTTTCCTAGGCATTTTGTTGTTTCACGTCTGTCTCCTGTGGCGCGTTTATGTACTGATTAGTGGGAATACTAGTTGAGTAGAATCTTGCTAAAAATACCTGCGCCTACGGTGTATATTGGGCTTGCATTGCCACCGCAATCTCTCGTCTCTAGCTATGCTTCACTTCACAAATCAAATAGGTTTGGTTCGCGTCAGACTGGTGGGGCAACTTAGGAGGACTGCGGTTGTGTGGGGGAATGAACTCAGTGCTCAGTCACCAGCTGTCATGTGACTTGTAGTAGTCGGGTAGTGTGCAGATGAGGTGATTGCCTTCTGGACTAAGTTGGAGCTCAATAGCACACCTTCTCTCAACCTGTGGCTCGGGGTATTAGATCCAGTATTGGAGCTTTGGAGATTTTCTTCAAACCATATCCCTAAGTTCACTGAGTTGTATAAATGACTACCTGTCAGTAAGCAATTGTGGATAATGCTATGTTCATACAATGAAACCTCAATATTAAGGATGCCAGAAGGACTCTGGGCCAACTTGACCTGAATGTACAGGTGACTGTATTCGGGAGACTAATTGTCTACACTTTACTGTTGCTCAAATAAAGTTTTAGAGTCCTAGGGTTGTTTTAAACAGATGTGGCTTAACTACTGATCTAGCAACATATCAAGGTTTGACTGTACATGAATAAATATGGCCCTTTCATGCAGCAATTGTGGCATGGCTGAATACTTCCTAGAGAAATCAAGTTGGTGTTGAACGGACAGAACAGTAAGGGAAAAGTATGAGCACTTTGAACTGTGCCCTTTTTGCGTCATAGTTCCTGACATTACCAGCGTTAATGGGTCAGGCAAGTAACTCGAAATGCAGTCGTCATGCATGTGCATGCGTGCTGACATGTGTCTTTACCTGTGTAACCAACCCGGCTGTGTGACCGAGTTAGGTGCCTAGGTGGCTTCGTTAGAGACCGTAGCTGCCTGTGTCTCTACCACTTACCTGTACTCATGTCTCATTGACATTATAAATGTCATCTTGCATCTTCATGTCAATGCTGATGGCATTATCTCTCACTTGATTTCCGACAGATCACATTAGGTACTGCACCTCACATCACGGCACACCTGGTGTCACCTCCAGGGGGCGGGGACAGATCAGAAAGTCAGCATCAGGGGGGGACAGATCAGAAAGTCAGCATCAGGGGGGGACAGATCAGAAAGTCAGCATCAGGGGGGGACAGATCAGAAAGTCAGCATCAGGGGGGACAGATCAGAAAGTCACCATCAGGGGGGGACAGATCAGAAAGTCAGCATCAGGGGGGACAGATCAGAAAGTCAGCATCAGGGGGGACAGATCAGAAACTAACAATCACTCTCGGCCAGTTGCTTGCTGACAAACTGAGCATCAGTAACAACAAACAGAGGGCAAGACGTTCCATTATCAACGTTATTTGTAGTGTTTTAATCGGAAAACCTTTCACATTAGGTTCACCAGGAGAGTCACTCAGTACTCTACATTTTCACCATTCCTCCAGTAGGTCGGCAAGAAAATATGTAAATTTGTAAGTAAATAACATGAAATACATATACATGTAGTAGTAACCCTCATAACTGGAGATAAAAGTGACCGAAATAGGAATGTGGTCATATTAATAGTATATGACTGGTGATATTTGTCCAAATCATACAAACAAGACATATTGCATGTGCAAGTATGTATGTATGTTAATTACACAAAATCTGTTAAAATGAATTGGAAAACTGCTAGGTAATAAAACATTAATGAGAAGGCTATTAAATTACTTGGGGTAAATCTATGTGTGTGACAGTGTCATACATCAGCAACATGGAATCTATGGGGATGATCCAGTTACAGACAGTTGCCACTGCTGGGGAGGAATTGTGATGGTGCCTTAGAGAACTGGGCACCATGTAGCCTCAGTGTGGGGATACTTTGTGGAGATACTTCAGTCAACAAATGCTTCCGTCTAACAGGAGAAACTCGTCTCACTAATGACCCTTCTGCCTCTTATGTCAGGTATTTCTTCCTCAGTCGCTTCTCAGGTCCTGCCCTGCCATGCGTGCGTGCATGCGGGATTCACATGCGCCAACATAGCATGCGTGCATGCCTCACTTGTGCTGAATAGGCGCGCACCAAATTGATGCAATTTACGTGAGCGTGTCGCGCTGTACACAAGGCGTCGCCGGCCGACATTCCTTTCTCGTGATCCAGCATTGGTTAGCGAGTATGTGGGAGGGGATGTGGCCGCACTCAATCTCGTTACGCCTCAACGAATACGACTATTTCAATGACACCTGTTTTCATACCAGACGCAGCCATGGACGGGAAACTCTGATTACCTTCAGGGCTGCCACGTCTCCTGTTTCCCACGATAGTGTCCACTTTGTAAACGGGCCATGATTAATGCTATCAAAAAGTGAAAGGCTTACAAAAGATTTGCCCTGATAGAAAATCGTTGAGCTGTGTCCATGGGCCATAAACAAGTGGCTATCTTGCTTTCGTTGACCTGTTCAACAAAGTCACATCCAGTGGGAGGTGTGTGATTACAGGGTTTTCTTAGGTAACATATGATTAAGTGAAGTTAATCTAAGAAAAATGGTTATGTATGATATATAATTACCTGTACCACCCTAGTTTATGTTCACGAAGACTCTAGGTGCAAATTCGTTTGATTGGATGCCGTATAAATACTTCAGCTATTATAGTATAATAATTATTGATGTGATATGTTCGACAATTTTCAATATTAATTGTATTTGTTTTAAAAACGGTAAAATAAATCCATGGCTGTTTTTGCTATGTGTACTGTGCTATGCAGAATGGTTTTTTCTCACTGGTAAAACAATTAAAACTACTGAAAAGGCTTTGTTTTTTGCAAAATGATAGCAATAACACATTTACATATAACTATGTACTATGTTTTGTATTGAACATTTATAATTTCTACCAAACTAATTGTTGCATCATTAAAGTAATTATGACATAAATAAAAACATGACAATAAATCCCTGGTATACTTCAGTGAGACACAGGCGGAGCTATGAAAGAGGCACTGTTTTTGATATATAACAACTAATATAATCCATACCGGGTACTTGTAATAGCAAATAAAGCATGGACAACATGGTAATTATGTTGAGAGTGATGACATCATTCTGGCTGGCGTACTCCTTTAAGTAAACCATTCTGGCTGGCGTACTCCTTTAAATAGACTGATGAAAACCATCTGGTGGCGTCCAGAAAAACCTCCTCAGCTACCATGCTGTCTGTGGTGTTAACTGGTCAGGTTTTGTCCAATCAGTGGGAATTAGCACCATCAATAAAGGAGTAACATGCAGAAGACGGAACTTGTCTGGCCAGTTCCAGGAACCTGTAAGCATGGACTCCTGTGACGCCAGACTGAGGTAAGCCGATCTGTTATGTGTGCTGATCTCTCCACAGAGTGAGGTAATAAACTTGCCGGGATAGAGGTGTAGAGTGACTGAGCAGCCCAAACATCCAGATCACTTCGGTGCATTTTGTCCAGCGTGAAGAAGTGTTATTGCTGTAGCAAATCTTGGACAAACACATCATCAATCTGGTTCTTATTCTAGAACACTGTTTGTGCTAGGAGGTCCATCTTGTCCGCTGAGAAAATGCCTACTGGCTACTGCCACTTTGAGGACCTTATTGGCGTTTGCTCCTCTAATAAGAGGACCATCTTGCCAGTTGACCTTGTAGAATGATCTCTATGCCAGTTAATGATCTAAGACCTCTAATAAGAGGACCATCTTGCCAGTTGACCTTGTAGAATGATCTCTATGCCAGTTAATGATCTAAGACCTCTAATAAGAGGACCATCTTGTCAATTGACCTTGTAGAATGATCTCTATGCCAGTTAATGATCTAAGACCTCTAATAAGAGGACCATCTTGTCAATTGACCTTGTAGAATGATCTCTATGCCAGTTAATGATCTAAGACCTCTAATAAGAGGACCATCTTGCCAGTTGACCTTGTAGAATGATCTCTATGCCAGTTAATGATCTAAGACCTCTAATAAGAGGACCATCTTGCCAGTTGACCTTGTAGAATGATCTCTATGCCAGTTAATGATCTAAGACCTCTAATAAGAGGACCATCTTGCCAGTTGACCTGTTTAAAGATCTCTATGCCAGTTAATGATCTAAGACCTCTAATAAGAGGACCATCTTGCCAGTTGACCTCGTAGAATGATCTCTATGCCAGTTAATGATCTAAGACCTCTAATAAGAGGACCATCTTGCCAGTTGACCTTGTAGAATGATCTCTATGCCAGTTAATGATCTAAGACCTCTAATAAGAATTGCCATTGACCTTTAAGACCTTTAATAAGAAGACCATCTTGCCAGTTGACCATGTAGAAAGATCTCCATGCCAGTTAATGATCTAAGAAGGATCATGATGCCCTATTGGCTCTCTAGAGGACCACCATGCCCACTGACACTACAGGACAGTTTAGGGCATCAATGGGCATAACTGCAATAACGACATCAGTCTGAGGAACATTAAGCTTCAGGCTGTGGAATCCTGTAATCCCCATTGTCTTCCACAAGGCTGCCTGACACTCCCTGGTGGCTCCGTCTTAGGCAGTGCTGAGGGCAGCTTCAGCCAGTACATGATTGAATGACAACCTAATAAAAGGTTAATGCAGCAGGTCTGTTGGGCTTCAACTAATCATTCTGTTCTAAGTGTTTTATGCAGAAGCCTGCTTTGATATGGCTGGATAATTAATCTGCTGTTGGTATGTTTTGGCACAGACCTGGGCTGCCTCCCAAGGGAGCCATCCCCGACTCATTAGCCAGCCAGTGAGTGTGTGGGTGCCAGAGTGGTAAGCTGAGAACATCATTGAGATCGACACACACTGATAAATGCTGGATGTCTCTCAGAGAAACCCATGAAACTGGGTTTTGTTTCAACTCTGCTGGTTATTGCTGGCATCCTGGTGAAACGTTGCTCCTTTAAAATGTCACGGGAACGTTCTCAAATGAGCCTGTGAAGAAATAACAACACGTAAATAGGAGGATTAGTTCTGAGGACAGGTCTTTATTTATCTCCGGGGCAGAGGAATGTGAAAGAAATGACAGCTAGTTGTCTTCATTATAAAACACCTTCAGCAGTATATTTACGGCAGGATTATTTTTCCATAGTTAAGTAATTAACATATATAACACAGTTTATACAATATTTATTAAATTAATTATCTATATTAGAATTAATTAAAATATAATAAAATATAATTAATTAATATAATACATGTTCATAGGAAAAGTCTCCAGGGACATATTTATTGTATTATAAAATATATAAAAAGTAGAACACTAGTTTACGTTTAGGTTCTACATAGCATTGAACGGTCAGTTTTGTAAGCGCGCATATTTTAGGCAGCATCTGAACACCATTCTCACGAGATTATTTTTATTGGTTCGTGTATACAGATTAATGGCGCACCATTGATTTTTGCAAAAACCAATTTGACTAGAATTCCGTAGCTGGCGCGTGACTGTGCAATTACCATCTACAACTGGTTTATGAGCGATTCATGGGCAGTTTTTCCTGCAGCACACAAAAAATGGTCCTGCAGTGCTTTAGCAATCCAATCTGGCTGTGCTGTCATGCTGAGCTGATGTCTCGTTGAATGTATAGATATATCTTCAGTGGGTGTCATCTTCTCCAAGTGTTCCCATAAATATAATGTCAGTTTCCATTATAGGTGTATTTTATTTTGAGAATAATTTTTTTAATAACCCATAAATATATTGTCAGTTTCCATTATAGGTGTATTTTATTTTGAGAATTTTTTTTTAATGAGATTCAGCTGAGACCATCAGACTTCGTTATGAGTAATTTTAAGACAGAAACTTCAGCTTGAAAGATTTTGTTTAGGAGCAGCACCAGCAGCAGGCCAGCAGCAGGCCAGCAGCAGGCCAGCAGCAGGCCAGCAGCAGAGCAGAATGTTTATCTTAGTGAGGAATGCAGCCCAAGTAGGATTACCCCACCACAGTACTTATTGAGCTGTGCTGTCCAAACAGATATGATATGCACAAAATATGGTGTCAGTAATGAAAATGTTGACAAACTCAGCTGTGTTTGTTTGTGTTGGGATTACACCAGTAGAATGACTCGACGCAGCTGTTTTTGTGTTGTTGTGAGACTGCAGAATGTCAGAATATTACATAATTGAGTAAAGCTACGCAACAAAACATGTTTTAGTTTCACATTTTCCTGAGAAACGGCTTCCTTGGTCTTCCTGAAATGTCCCGTAATAATAGCTTTACTTACATTTCATCTATTTCCTTGTTTATGCTAGTAATTCCATCGTTTTCATCATAATTGGGGACATTATTTTTATAGAAAATGTTTCTTTGATTCAACAGAATAAATTGTTTTATGCAGTACTTAGAAATCTAAATGTTCATTGTACAGATTGTTGGAATTTACAAATTTGTGGCTATGTATTGTTCAAGTTGGCATTTCTAATTTGTGTGAAAATCGGGCACTGCAGTGAAACCTGAAATGAAATTGTTGTTTGTTAAAAGTTTTATCATTCTTACAGTTTATTAAAGAATTTCTGTTTCCTGTACATTTTAGCCCACAAATTACTGGGCACACTTTGATTTGGTAATATACAGACATTCTGAGAACTGTTTAATCAGATGTCAAAAATAGGTCACATACAAAACAGAATGTCTGAGTTTTAATACAGCATGTGCATTTTTGTATTTTGAATGTTTGTTGGCAGTTCTTATTTGAAGCATGCTAGAGTGATTCATCAAGGCTCCAGTGGTATGACGCAAATCAAGAAAGAACTAAGAAATAACCTTTTGAAACATTCAGCAACATTAAAAATGTATAATGTTTTTCAAGTACAACCTGTGGAAGTATACAGATATCAGTAATGCTTTAGGACATCAACAAATTGCATACTTAAGGAGTGGAGTTAACAGTGATTGTGTAGATTACAGGTTCAAGGCAGGACAGTTGTCTCTGATCACCGGCTAATGTAATCACAATTTAAACCCTGGCATTACAAGTTAATTTCAGTTTGTCATCTATATACTAAGCTTTCCATCGTGAATCAGTGAACTATAATCTGAAAACACGTGCAATCATCAGTGTGTTGACATTAGCAATAATGTCATAATTAATGCAACATATGTCATGCATAAATTATGATGAAAAAGCAGCTGCAGTTGTTTCCCTTTCTTCCTGAAGACAGACAAGTGGGGGATATCAGAATAACAAAAACAAGGGAGGAAGGAAGTGCAAGGAAGCACTTCCTGTTCAGACAGTTTGAGCAGGAAGAGACGAGCAGCGATGTTCATAAATCAGTTACAAGACAAAGCAACTAAATTAGGTCACGCGTGGCCGCACTAGAGGCAGCTTGTTATGATGGCTGTGGTTGAGGACAGAGCAGTTCAATATGCGGGCAGACAATGATTTATGGCGTCACTGCGTAATTGTCCTCATTGGTAGTACTGAGGGATGTGAGATTGCTTGTACTGCATAAAAACATCGCTCCTCTGCCGGCTTCCATCATTGTCATGGTTGGTCGGCCATGGGCAGTGGAATGGGGTTAATCATCCTTGGAGACATGGCCCATATGGCTCTAGCATATTTTTTCCAGTTTGTCTTGGCTCATGTCTCCCAGTTATTTTTTCCATGTTTTCAACTCCAGTTGTCTGCCTGTCTTGTGCAGCTTTCTCAACAGTTGTAAGCCAGAATGTTTTAGGAATAGCCTCTTTCTATTTCCCTTTTGGCATTCTACCCCATCTAGCAGTGGCTGTCTTCACTTTTCCAAGCACTTGCCAGATTTATTTCCTTCTTCTTTTTGATGAAATACAAACTTGTAACTTTTTTCATATACAGATGTTCTTGATGTTAAAATGTCAACTAGATGTACAAAAGTTTAACTGTACACTATCAGCCATATGCTGTATCACATGTTGACTGTAGAGCATATTGTTTTAAATGATGAATGCGTGGGTTGGTTAAGTAAGTAATATTGTCAGGACTAAGCATGTCAAATATAACCAGTGTTTGGTTAATAAAAATTAAGATGTTGTCAACTTATATTCTGTTATACATATTTTTCATTGCACCCTCACTCTCCACAGAAAAACATTGATGAAATAAATTGCCCTTTTTCACAAGAAATAGCATCATAGAAATGGCACAGTGTTAGGTCAGAAACAATTCCGTTTTATGGCAGCGTGTTATCTTCAGTGCACCTATTAACACAGCACTAAACCAGTCAAATCGGGACTTCATTTGACCAATAAAACTTGTTGGGGAAGTTCAGGGAAATGTTGATGTTACATGCATGTTAAGATGAATGTCATTACCTGTTTTGATGGCAATCATGGTATGGTTTTAATGTACAGGAAGAATATTTGGACATATTAATGTAACTCGTGCATGTGTGCATACACGTGTACATATGGACCTACTCACGGTCGTCTCATACTCACAGCCTCACACACCAGCTCTCAGGAACACCAGGTGACTCGACACATTGTCTGAAGACACAAAATAAGACTAAACTCAATGATATTAGTTTTACCAACTACAACAACATTGTAATAGAGTTGGCTGCTGAAGATGCCTGAAGGGCATTTGTCAGATTGGCCATTCATCTCTTTACTCAGGCTGCATTACTGACCAGCACCGGTTGCTGGACTGTCCAGTTGTAAGCTTAATCGGGTTTTACTTCGCAGAGGCAGCTGTTTAGAAAGCTGTTGTGATGGGAAGCGCAGTCTGGAATAGACTGTGTGGGTGCATGTATTTATGCGTGCAATGGATGTGCAAATGTGCATGCGTGGGTTTGAATGAACTGCATGTGCTTAACTGTATTGATCATTTTAATAGTATATCGATGCTATTGATCGTTTTAATAGTATATCAATGCTATTGATCATTCAAATGGTATATGATGCTATGTATTCCTTATTTTTCATTTAGTTTGTTTCATTTCATTTAACAACTAATCTTGGAACTAGAATAAACAATATTGAAAGTATGTGCCAAATTACATTTTAATAGACCAACACTTTCTCTCTCAAAAAAAGTATTTTGAACAGGAAAAGTTTAAAATAAATTTAAACTGAAATGTTCAAGTCGTAAAAAAAACGTTCACTTTGTAAACATGCTTTATGAACAATACCGTAAACAAAACATTCACTTTGTAAACATGCTCTATTGACAATACCGTAAACAAAACATTCACATTGTAAACATGCTCTATGAACAATACCGTAAACAAAACATTCACATTGTAAACATGCTCTATTGACAATACCGTAAACAAAACATTCACTTTGTAAACATGCTCTATTGACAATACCGTAAACAAAACATTCACATTGTAAACATGCTCTATGAACAATACCGTAAACAAAACATTCACATTGTAAACATGCTGTATTGGCACCATTGTAACGCTGCCATTGTATCTGACGCCATCATTCCAGTCTACCCTTTCAGACTTATTGTAATACAACATTACAATGCATAGTTGTACAGTGAAGAACGGAAATGTGTGCCTAGATGGTAACTGTACGGCTGCGCTTTCTCGGTGAACACCCCCTGGTGGATGTTACCTTTGCGACTCCCCGCAGATTGTTGAGGTACTTAGCAATGTGATACCGATGCAACGTGCGGTGCAGGGAGTAGGAGAATCTCTCAAGATTCTTGTCACGGTGAAAGTATTACTCGCCTTCGCCTCAGTCAACAAGTAGTCGTATTTCGCGCTGGCTAGTTACCAGTCCCTGGTGCTAATTGTGCTGTAATTGTATTTGTGCTTGGTTCTGTGGAGCTATCCGTATCTAATGTCAGTGTTTCTGCCAACTGGCATATGATCTTCTCACACCTTCCGTGTTTGGTAGTTGTGGTTAGCTGCGTGAACCGGTTTAAACGCCTGGTAGTCTGGTAGTCTGGTTGTCTGGTAGTCTGGTTGCGGTGATCTTGTGTTATTGCCATGAATACAGCGATGTCTACTGACAGATCAGATCATGTGTTCAGTTGCGTGTACCGCGTACAGTGTATTGCCCCCTGGAATGCTTGCATTGAGTGGCATAAATTCACTCCTGCATACCTGTTCAATGGAAGACCACCCCGTTCAGGCACCCTGAAGTTAAGGCACACACTATTTACGTTGCATAACACTATTTACGTTGCATAGATGGCGCGAAACAAATTGCCCAAGCTTTGAAATGGCAGCAAGATAGATGTATCTGAGATGGTTGAGATCGTAGAACTACTTGTGTACTTTATCTTGCTTAGAACTGCCAAGGATGGTGCATTTGTGTAGTGTCATTGCCGGCTGTGCTGGCCCTGTTGAACTGGGTGTCTGTGTCTGTGGCAATGTCACACTAATGTATACACACTAAACGCAAGCGTGATGATTTCAAGAAATTGTCGATCACCCACAAAAGCATTTGATGTCGATTAGACACCTATAAAGCATTCATGGGCACTCAATGGTAATAGCCATAGACACTTGGTTATAGTACAGTGTACTCAGTTACCACACTCGTGGTAATTGCTTTGTTATACCCAAGGTGATCTGTGCGTAGCTCTTGGTAGTGCAAGGCCACCCTAGTTACTGGCATTCGGCCATAAGACTTCTTTTTATTTGGCCCTAACACTCCAATAGGTACGTTATGGTCATGCAGTGCCTTGCTGAAGTCGTCTCACACATCTTTGAAATGTCCATTGGTTGACTGACCTTCCATTGGTGAGGTGTATGTTGGTGCAAGGTCAGGCTGTTTGTTGTTTTATTTATTTAACAAGATTTAACAAGATTGCCACCTAGAGAGTCAACTCTAGATGGCAGGTGGACTAGGAAGCCATTTGGCTTATCGAGAGTCCAACCTATCTATCTAAGTATACCCCGCCCTTCTTAGGTATATGTCGATTTTATTTTTAAATATATTAACACTGCTAGCACCTACACAATCAGCTGATAATCTGTTCCATTCGTTTATTGTTCTTTGTGAAAATGAAAATGAAAATTTTCTAATATCTAGTCTACACTGCTTCTTTGCTAATGTAACTCCATGTCCTCTAGTCCTTCTCTCTTCCTTGACTGTGAAAAAAATATTTCTGTCAATATTTTCATATCCATTCAATATTTTAAACACCTCAATCTGATCTCCTCTCAATCTTCTGGTTTCTAGTGTTGTTAAGCCACATTCTTTTAGACGCATTTCATAACTAATATTCCTGAGTTTTGGTATCATTTTGGTTGCTCTCCTTTGTACTCTTTCTAGCATATCAATATCCTTCTTGCGATATGGCCTCCATGCTTGTAACAATATTCAAAGTGAGGCCTAACTATTGTTTTATACAGCGGTATTATTAGTTCTTTTTCTTTGTACACTATATTTCGCCTAATTAATCCAAGAATTTGGTTTCCCTTCGCTGCTGCAATTCCACACTGCTCTGATACCTTCATGTCAGCACTAATAGTTAACCCTAAGTCCTTTTCCTTTAAGGTAGTATTTAGTACAGTATCACCCATTGTATATTGTGCATCTTCATTCCCATGTCCCGTGTGAAGGCACTTACACTTTCTAAAATTAAACAGCATTTGCCACTTCTCAGACCATTCTATCGACTTATTAAGATCATCTAGTAAATGCTGTCTATCTGCATCACTTTTAATTTTCCTAAACACTTTTGTGTCGTCCGCAAACTTCAACACCTTGCTTGTTATGCCATCATCCAAATCATTGATATATATTAAGAATAAAATAGGTCCCAGTACTGATCCCTGCGGTACTCCACTCAAAACCGCTTTCCAGTTTGAAACCTCCCCATCAACTACTACTCTTTGTCTTCTACCAATAAGCCATTTTCTATCCAGTTGATCATTCCATTTCCTATGCCATGGGCCTTTAGTTTAAGTAGTAGTCTTTGGTGTGGACTTTGTAAAAGGGCTTTTTTCAAATGGAAATAGATTATTTTTCCTTACTTTTTTTGTTTCATTTCATTTAACAACTTTTGGGGAATTTTAAAAAAAAATAAACAGTATGTGTTAATTTAATGACCAACGTTTTTTTAAAAAAATATTTTGAACAGGGTTTAAAAAAAATTTTAAAATTTTCAATCGAAAAAAAACCCAGGTGATTTTTTAATTATCTTTCAAAAATAGTATAAAAAATCATTCATTTAAACATGGTCTATTGACTCCTCCTTCACTTGTTTCTAGAACAATATTTTAAAAAAATGGTTAATTTGTAATGTTTCTTTGACAATCCCTAAAAAAAAACATTCATTTTCTCTCTATTGACAAATCGTAAAAAACATTCAATTGTAACATGCTGATTTGATCTAAAAAAAATTCACATTGTAAACTTGGGACCGAATCCCACCCACTTCCAGTCTATTTAATTATCCTTCAACTTTCTCTTAGTTGTACAGTGAGAACAAATGTTGGGGTTTAGGCTTGGTTTCCTAAATTAGTTACCTTTCCTCCCCTTTTGAACTTAGTTTCCTCAAGTGCTAGGGGTAAAAATTTTAATATTTTTTCCGTAAAGTATTACTCCCGAACCTAAAAGTAGTCATTTCGGTTGCTAGTTACAGTCCCTGTGTTTTGTGTGAAATTGTTTTGTTTTCACTACCTTCAAAGAGGTTCCCAACCTATCCTTCAATTTTCCCTTTTTTAGTTTGGTACTGTAACCGGTTTAAACCCCTTGCTGGTGTCGGGTTTTGGTAGTCTGGTTGCTATCTTTTTGTTATTCCCTTCAGCTTTTGAATTTCAGAATTTTCGGGCTGTAGCTTGATTTGAATGCTTCTTTAAAAATTTTGCTATGTTTCCCCTTCACACCCGGTTAGGTATTTCTTAAAAATATTTCGTTCTTCCAAAAAAATTCCCAATTTTGGGGCCTAGTGTACTAGATGGTTATCTAGATTTGGCTTTACTTCTTAGAATCAAGGGTGGTGTTTGTTTGACCGGGTTTGCCCTGTTTTTTTCTGGGGACAAATGTATCAACTAAACGCAAGGTGAATTTCAAAATTTTCCCAAAAATTTATTTTCCCAAAAGCGTTCGGGGTTGGGTTGGTCCTTGGTTCTTACAGTGTACTTATTCCACATCTTAATTCTTTGTTAAAATACCCTCATGCCCTTGCTATTTTCCTTGTAGTGAAGATATTTTTCCCTGCCCTTCTTTTTTTTTCCCTCCCCTTACTTTATGGTAAAATGCTGCCTTGTAAATCGTCTACACCCCATTGGCTCACTATCTTCCATTGGTGAACAAGGTCCTTTTGTTGTTTTATTATTACAGGTCTATTATGAGCTCTTCCGCTTTGCAGACACGATGTAATTCCTGTCTGTTTCGCCTGTGCCATTCCACAGATGCCGCTTTGATGTACGGATTGACATATATATATATATATATATATATATATATATATGTTTTATATATATATATATATATATATATAATTAGATATATAATTAAAATATAATAAAATAATACGATTAAAATGTATCTATGGTATATATAAAAACGTTTCTTTATACAAGAAGATTACTGAAATCAGTAACACAACACTTTATGGGTTACTTGTACTAATGAACTGTATGTATTTGTATGCTTCAAAGTACTATTTTTAGTTTGTTTTTGTTTGTGTCACTCACAGTACTTCACAATACAACACCACAATACAGCCCATTGTGATGCTGTATTGTGGTGTTGTGGTGTTATGTTGTGGTGCTGCATTGTGGTGCTGCATTGTGGTGCTGCATCGTGGTGCTGCATCGTGGTGCTGCATCGTGGTGCTGCATCGTGGTGCTGCATCGTGGTGCTGCATCGTGGTGCTGCATCGTGGTGCTGCATCGTGGTGCTGCATCGTGGTGCTGCATCGTGGTGCTGCATCGTGGTGCTGCATCGTGGTGCTGCATCGTGGTGCTGCATCGTGGTGCTGCATCGTGGTGCTGCATCGTGTTGCTGCATCGTGATGCTGCATTGTGGTGCTGCGGTGCATTGTGGTGCTGCGGTGCATTGTGGTGACTCTTGATGCTGCATTGCTGTGCTGCATTACAGGCTGTAAATATTACTACTGTTCTAAGCATTGGTGTGGCCAACTGTGGCCATTGCATTCTCATGTAAACTGATAAAGCAACATTGACCGGTGTTTGACAGGTGACGTTAATTGAGATTCCCCTGTCAACCTCCCTATAGTGTAAAGACCAGGGTTGACAGACATGTGATGGTGACAGCCATGTGTGCCATTGTCTCGTGTAACAACATGACAGCTGCCAATTAGTGATGCGTTCAGGTGAACATGTAGCCACCAAATTCATTAGTGTTTGCTTATTAGTTATCGCAACCTGAGTAGCCTTGTCGACTGACAGCCAGATATGAATTACTCACAGAAGTAACCGTGAATGCCAGTTGAGTGATGTCACAGAGACGTTGTTATTCAGATGCTGTTGTTCATGCCTTCTTTCATTCATTCCTTGAAGTAAACCACAGCTGCTAATGTGTTATAGCAAGAATGTTTCTGCATTGCCACATTGTATGTGTTTGTGAGTGGTGGCAAGACAATTATTGTGTTAAACTGTTCAACATTGGGTGGGGTGGGGTGGGGGTGAAAATGGATGTCTTTGAGGATGCAGTTAGAGTGGGGGTCAGGGGGCAAGTTGCTTTCATCCACATGAAATATAGTATTTTTATTTGTCACCAACCCCATGAAATGGAATTTAATTCATCCCAGTAGTCACATGAACTGGTAAACTGTTTTGTAGATTTCATCTATCCTATGTGATCCACAGATATCATGTTCTGGATTTTTACCAATATCAATGTTGATTTAATGAGTAATGTTTGGTGAGTGCTTTATCTAAACCATTCTTGGATTGCAAACTTAGAAGTTACAATATATTTGGCTAGTTTTCTGCTCATTTTCCAAGACACCAGGAAGTTAAATTTCCAATAGTTTTGAGTGGTATTATTCAGCGCAGGGCTGTGCTGGTTTGCGAGAGTATCTACACTAAGTCAGAGTGGTGGTGGCTTATGGCAAGTTAGCTCCATTTAGCTAATGGAGGGGGGGTGCATCTGTGGCTGAGCTGTGGCTCTGGACACCTCTAATTGTAATGACATGGCATGTGTGTGTGACTGTGAGTGATCACAGTGGCCAGGCAATCTAGGGACAACATATGGATGGCACTTCATTAGCGCCTTCCCACAAACACTGTTCTCTTTCAGCTGTAATTCTTCCTTCCTGCCACTTGTGTTGTAATGCTCACATTTTATTTCGTTGTGGATTTTTCTGGTTAGTGATGGACGCCGTTGTCACATTCTGTTCTTATATCGCTCTTCTCCTTCGTCATTGCTCATAAATAAATCGTTTTTATTACACATATGACTAGAGGCTCTGTTGTCTCGTCATAGTGATGTAACATTTTTCATTACTTGTTACATAATGTCACATTATAACATTATCCATTCTTACTCATCATCAATCTCATTACATTCTCTAATCTCTCTCTCTCTCACTATCTCTCTCTCTCTCTCCCCTACTCTCTCTCTCTCTCTCTCTCATCTCTCTCTCCTCTCTCTCTCTACTCTCTCTCTCTATCTCTCTCTCTCCTTCTCTCTCTCTCTCTCTCTCTCTCTCTCATCTCTACTTATCTCTCTTCTCTCTCACTCAATCTTCTTTCTCTACTCTTCTCTACTTTTCTCTCTCTCTCTCTCTCATCTCTCTCACTCTCTCTCTCTCTCTTTCTCTCTCTACTTCTCTCATCTCTCTCTAAAAACATCTCTCTCTCTCAATCTATCTCTTTTCTCACTTCTCTCATCTCTCATCTCTCTCTCAAACTCTCTCTACTCTCTCTCTCTCTCATCTCTCTCTCTCTCTCATCTCTCTCAATCTTCTCTCTCTACTCTCTCTCTCATCTCTCTCTTCTCTCTCATCTCTCTACTCTCTCTCATCTCTCTACTCTCTACAAATCTATCTCTCTCTCTCTCACTACATCTACTCTCTCTCTCTCTTCTCTCTTCTCTCACTCTCTCTCTCTCTCTCACTCTCTCTCTACTCTCTCTCATCTCTCTCACTCTCTCTCTCTCTCACTCACTCACTCTCTCTCTCTCTCTCTCTCTCACTCTCTACTCTCTCATCTCTCTCTCACTCTCTCCTCTCTCTCTCTCTCTCTCTCTCTCTCTCTCTCTCTCTCTCACAAATCTCTCTCCACTCTCTCTCTCTCATACTCTCTCTCATCTCTCTCTCACACACTCTCTCTCTCACTCTCTCTCATCTCTCTCACACACACCTCTCTCTCTCACTCTATCTCTCTCTCTCTCTCTCTCATCTCTCTCACACACACTCTCTCTCTCTCATCTCTCTCATCTCTCTCATCTCTCTCTCACTCTTTCTCACCATCACTTTCACTCTCCTCTCTCTCTCACTTGCCCTCTGTCTCCCTCCCTCTGCCTCTCCTCCCCCCTCTCCATCTCCCTGTCCCTCAATCTTTCTTCAAACAGTGACTCTTTAGTTGCAAGGCTTTCACTATGTTGATATGACAGCAATATAACAAATTATTTATGGGCGTGTAATTTCTAAAGCGTAGGCAGCACTTTCTGTTAATGTCAAGCGGTGGTTAAAGTGATAACGCGACAGGAGTGTGACATAATTTGTTATCACACCTGATGCTGTGATCAATTGCGCTCACCTAATTACTTATACACCTGTGGTTGACTCTGGACACTTTAGCACTTTCTCTAGGTGTTGGGATTATCACCTTCTGTTAGTCTCATCCTCCATTTTGATGATTGCTGTCCCCAGATTTGTCATCATCCGATCATGCTGCTGTTCATATTTTCTGCATCTTTGCTGGTCGTAGGTCAAGCAGTACTCCAAGCAATCAACAAGTGACCAAAGTCCAGGCTAACTAATTAATAGGTGCGTAATTAAATTGCGTGACATTGGAGCCTCATGAGTTGAAGGTTGAAGGTGCTGCAATAGTTGTGCTGCACCTGTCGGCTTTGATGAGAGACGAACATCTCCAATATGTCAACTGATACGGAAGCTGGATGAATCCAGAACCCAGTCATTTCATTGAAATGTGGCACAATGTACAATGCTTGTGGTGACATACGCACTTCAGGAAATCAGCCCACAACTGTAGTTCAGTGATTAGTCACGCTGTGTTGTATTGTTGTAATATAATGAGGAATATCTAAACCCTACATGGGTGCAACATGCTCCGTAATGGAGGCGTTCTGTAAAATTCTGCTGATGCGTAATTACTGGTCAGAGATGGTTTGTTTAATGTTATTACCTGAGGGTTTTATGATGCTAACTGGTGCGGGAGTGCACTGCTGTCCTGTAGGAGTGCACTGCTGTCCTGTAGAGTGCACTGCTGTCCTGCAGGAGTGCACTGCTGTCCTGTAGGAGTGCACTGCTGTCCTGCAGGAGTACACTGCTGTCCTGCAGGAGTGCACTGCTGTCCTGCAGGAGTGCACTGCTGTCCTGCAGGAGTGCAACTGCTGTCCTGCAGGAGTGCAATGCTGTCCAATGTAAGCATGTCTGTTTATGCACAATCAGTTCAAATTGATAATCATATGATAATATTATAATCTTGTGTCTG
Source organism: Ridgeia piscesae (assembly GCA_025642075.2). Lineage (NCBI taxonomy): Eukaryota > Metazoa > Annelida > Polychaeta > Sabellida > Siboglinidae > Ridgeia > Ridgeia piscesae. The sequence continues at coordinate 39,095 of JAODUO010000361.1, read as the reverse complement.
ATGTATGGCAGGGATGTTGAACACTTAGAGTTGCTGGTGGGGCTGTAGATCCTGAAAGGGAAAAGTAAGGCTTCATTCAGTTGGGCATAAATAGTAGTTCTGGTTGATTTGTCTGTGCCTTCTGTGAATTCATTGCAATGTTGTGTAAGCGATGATCATTTTTACTACATGGAAATAATGGAGTACATACATGTACAATAATAAAAAAATCAATGAACGTGTTTCTCAGAAAGATTTCATTGGTCAAAACTGCACCAATGAGCTTGTGACAGGGCATCGTGGCATGCTCAGAAGACCTAGGCTTGACAAATAGGTGTGCTCATCTGGAATGGCTGCGAAACACGTTGGCGTGGTGTGACTATGATGTTGCATATGAGATATGACTGCCTTGAACCTCCCCTCCCACTCACCATCCAACACAGAGACACTGTGGTCACTGCTAATTATACAGCCTGTGTTTGGCAGATGTTACAAAGACAAGGTAATCAAGTCTATTGGCATATAACAGAGTGCCTGGCTGTGGCTGTGGCTCTGGCTGGCTCTAGGCCTCGCTGGGATGGTGCTGCATCTGGGTTCAGACCAGGTCCTGAGACTGGATTCAGGTTTGGACTCAGACAGGAAACCAACATTGTGTTCATGCAAGGATAAATGGGCTGCCAAATAGCATTCCTATTTTTTGTATATATGGCCACAATAAATCGGGTGATTATTCTGGCATGTTACATGACGTCGATGTTTGCAATGGGTTTCGGTCTGGTTAAAGAAAAATAAAAGGAAGAAAATAAGAAAAATGAATGAAAAGAAACCCTGATAATAGAAGTATTTTTTGCAGTGTGAATGTTGTGATTGAATTGACAAATACCAAGTACAAATAATAAGCTACGTATTCTTCCACACAAAAAACTTAATTATTTGAAGAAGAAAAATGTAAATCAACAAATGTGTGATTTGCAGTGAAATGAAATACCAGGCAAATCTCAACTGTTGACCTGTGATAATTGTGTCAGTGCTGTCACAGCTGGAATGTTTTCCCGTGTTATTATAAAGACATTAAGAACTTTCATCATAATTATTTGAATGGCATAATTATTTGAATGCAGCCAACTACAAACTGGGCTGAAGTGCAGACTAACCCGACATAAACAAAACAGCACATGGAGAAACTGTGAATAAGGACCAGCTCAGTCTGGGGAGTGTTCATTGGTGATCTTGTTGAGGAATTGACTTAGGAGAGTGTGGAGATGTGCCTTCTCATTGGTCACCATCTAGCATCATGATTCAGGTGTCTGCTGAAATAAACATCTGCATAAACTTGGTCTGACATAAAACGACGGACATTTTAAGAAATGAAAAGAAATGGAAATTTTAGAAGGCAGTTGAAGGAATGACAATTTTAAGATTTGGAAAGCGGAATAAATTAAAAATTCAACTGATGTAAATGTTACAGGTGAAATGTAAACAAGCTATTTAGAGCTAGAACACAGGCCATTGGTGTTGGTGTCCAGATTTGCATTGAATGTCTTGTAAGATTGGTTCTATCACATCCTAGTAGACAATGTACTGGACTGACAGGGAAGCCCCGTAATAGTAGAGGTGGTGTGTGCTCCCACCATTCATATGGCTTATCAGTCCAACTTAATTTTACTATCTGTACCATTTCAAGCCAGAGAAATGAGTTTGACTTCCGTGATGAGTCAGTATTAATATCGCTGAAGACACCAGATGTGTTGCTCACAATGTGACGTGGCTGGGAAGTTTGTCAGAAACATCTGATTGATGAGGGTGCAACTTGTAGTGGTGTACGGATGGCAGACTCCAATTTAGGGGAACTGGGAGTTAATCCACTTATTTATGGCACAGAAAAATTGTAATAGATCTCTACAGTGTCTACTTGTGTTTCAGTACGGAAGCTGCTGAATGATGGGGTCAGTCCTGATGCGATGAATGAAGATGGTCTCACAGCACTGCATCAGGTAAATAAACACCTTACCTGTTTGTCACGCAGGTTTACCTGTGACTATCAGGTATATGTTTATTGATTTATATAGCACCATATTTATATAGTAATATTCTGTGGAGCTGTACAATACAAAAAATGCACAATGGAAGTTAATATAAACATAAACATTCAACATAATACATGTACACATATATTGATATAATGTGAAAGAGTAAAATAAATTACATAAAGAAATGTATTAATTAATCATAATAAATAATTTTAAACAATAATAACAAAATAAATAATGCAAATAAAATTATTAATTTAAGTACAAACATCCGACATAGTCTATGTAATTATCTCACAAATGTAAAACTAAAAAATATAAAATAGTAATCATGATCATTTATTTGTTCCGTTCTATTCTGCTGAAGTAAAACCAGAAGTTCAGGGGAGGCCGGGTGGGAATACAAAATGTTCACGAAACGTAACTTTGTTTAATCATGACACATGAAGTATCAGCAGTTTAATGTTTTCTTTATGTAAAACAATGTTAAATGCATTTCGTATCCAAGATGTATTGATTTTGGCTATTCCCTATAGAACCCATTGGGATATATGTTTCATCTCAAAATGATTTGTGCATAAACAGTCTCATTTTCGGGGATCTTACAGCAGAGTAGGTCCGTAGGATCCCTGCTTGCTGTCACCCTGCCAGGTGTCATCTTAATTGGTGCCAACTAAACTGTTGTGGTCAAATTATGTGCGTGAGAGCCTCATTATGGTAATTACAGTGACCAGTGTGACCACTTGCTCTGTCTTTAGCGGCCATCTTATCTTCCCTCTGGATTATTGATTTTGTTTGAAGTGACCAGCTCTGCCTCCAGCAGTGGACAATTCGGTGTCCGAATCGGTATTTTCTCTCGCCTTCGTGTGTGTGCGCGTACAGACTCATTGTTTTGTGGCACTGATCGTAGGCAGGCACAAATTGTCTTATGTAAACCAAAATAATAAAAACATTATTTTATTGATGTTAATGTAATATCAAATTGCCATGAAATGTGTTATTAGTTAATGGAAATGGTTGTATAAAATAAAATAAAATAGTAGAAATAGACGATAAACAGTAAGACTAGTAAAGCATAACAGAGTAGGTTGACCATCAGAAGGTGTTTACTCTCACAAGCAACGGTAACTGAATGGAAGACATTTGCTACACGCCATGTAAATTCTACCAATGTGGAAGTAAAATGTAATATCTATAGTTATCTGATATACGGGTCGAGGCACATGTTGACTGTATTATATTCTCTCCGCACATGTCTCATGTTTGCCTGCTCCCCTGTCATCCTGTCATCAGTAACCTGTGGCCTTGTAGACAAGCTCGATAAATTAGGTTAGACGTGCTAAACATTTATCACCAACTCTAGCTTAGGCCTAGAAAACGTCATTGGTCATTGACCGGCCCACAATTTGAAGTACCGGGGTAATCATCCAGCAATAGGACCAATCAAATAACAAGTGTATTTTATTGTAAACTTGTTCACATTTAAGTTTCACATGTGAGCAAACTAATCTGATAAAAATGTCCACGGTCAATTCTATGCATAATTCAGTTATGGCAAACTGGAATTAACTATTCAAGGCAATTGACTCAATTGAGCATCCTGGAGTTAAATCCTTCATTGTCAGCAGATGTCAGCACTGACTCCAGAGTTATCCGCCAAGTCAACGGGAAGAACTGCAGTTCTAAAAAAGTCATATTTCCATAGGAAAGACGTGTTTTTATAGCAGCTGATATTTATTTCTGATCCGTGAATGGAATTTGGTGAACTGTTTTATAATATGTCTACAGCTGTATTTAATGTGGTGTGAGTGAGGAATGTCAAATGTTGTCACCATGACAGTTGCTATGGCAACATAGATTTGAGAATTGGTGGACAATGGGTAGCAATTTGGCACCAAACATCATCATTATTGCTGCATGATGTCACATCTCCAACTGACACACGATGCTACTGCTTGGGGTCGGATTGCTTCCTGGTTGATTGTTAAGAAATAAGGAGAATGCGATTTTGAGAACTGCCCCCATTTTGAAAGATTTCAGAAAAAAATAGGTTGCTAATGGTAAAAAGGGCACATTGCAGACCGTGAAACTTCTACTGTGCACAGGATTAAATTTCTCATTGCTGGTTGGATGCGTAAGTTACTGCTGGAAGGGTCCTTGTGTTTGAAGACAACACGTCACTTGTTTGGACGAGAGATGAGAGGAAGTATTTTCACTGGTGATTTTGTCGAATAAAAAATGTAAGCTCTGACAACAAAAGCTACTTTAGATCGGTAATGGGAAAAAGGCAAAATGTGCAGTTTTCATGACTCAGATTTTAATGACATGTGACATGTCAACAAGAGAGGTGGACGCAGTTTGACATGTCAACAAGAGAGGTGGACGCAGTTTGACATGTCAACAAGAGAGGTGGACGCAGTTTGACATGTCAACAAGAGAGGTGGACGCAGTTTGACATGTCAACAAGAGAGGTGGACGCAGTTTTACATAATGTCACAATAAAAAAGAAGACTGCGCTAGACTTGTCATGTCATTTAAAGCAATGATGGGGTGTGGCACTGCATGCATGCTCATGCATGTGTACCCAGGACCAAACATGCATGCATGTACGCACATACTCATTCATGTCTTTTCCCAACTATCGGAATGATTATCAGTATGATATGTGGCGTGTTTGTGATTGTGTGCAGGTATTTGCTCAATATTGCTATATACTCTAGCATTCACTAGTTTTTGTGCCTAGAAACATTCAAATTACAGAGATAGTCCGGTTTCTTTACCTGCAGCACTTTGAAGCACAATTGACCAGTCAATATTTTAACATTGAAGATACCGGCCATCACTCTGAGTGAACCCTATTAGTTCTAGAGATATATAGTTTATTTATGGAATCGCATACATCATACAAATAAACATAATCAGCAAATATGACAATAAGTGATACAGTACACGATTGATACAGTACATGATTCCCAGTGGAGCCAATTAAGGCTGTAGCCATTAAATTAACATTAATACAATGCTAAGGTTGAATACTTAAAGAGAAGAAACTGGCCACTGTCAACCCAGCAATAGTTGGATAAACAATGTAATAATAACTTAACGTGTTGAATAAGGATTACATTTCTATATTAGACCTGATTTGAGAAATGTCACAACAGTAATGTTAAGTAATAGGTAACATAAATAACAGTGCAGACGTAAGGTTACACCAATAGCAGTTATAACCAGAATCAGTTTACACATGTAAATAAATATTTCTTAATTTAAAGTAAGGTTCTGCTACATTTGCTTCATAACGGAATTAAAGTTTAGCTGTATACCCTCGTACCACAATTGATTTTAAAGATAACAAAACGTTATCAAGTAATTTTTCATTAAAAGTGATCAGACTTCACGTTTGTGTCAGGACATAACAACAGCAGGCAAGGTGCCTGCCTGTGTGTGAAGGAGGCAATGCTCCAGTCACTGGCTGTTGGTGGCAGGCAAGGATGCCTGGGTCAGTGAAGGAGGCAATGGTCCAGTTGCTGGCTGTTGGTGGCAGGCACCAAGAAGTATTTTAAGCCCTGTTTACTTTACTAGTGTATTGCGTAGTAAAGTGTAGCCACAAATTGAAAGAATGCTGCTGTGGCCTGATGTAGTTTGTGAACCTCTATTTGTGGTTTGCAGCTGTTACAAGGAATAGGTCAGGGGTAATTCACCACTGGGGGTAATTAGGAATACAGCCCTCCTTCCACCTAACTTGGCTCTGGAAATGGGTAGTTCTGATGTTGTGTCTTGACTGGGTTGGTATTAGTTTTACTTAACCGACTCTTGCTCGCCTGCGGAACTTCACCAAAAACACAGTCTGGTAACTTAGCCAGCTTTTGAGTGTTATCCATGTGAGGGGCTAAAAAGTGCTGCCACCTCACGGAGCCTGGATAAATGAGGCTAATCCTGCCATAATTCCTGCTTCATAAACAACTACAACATTGTAATTCTGTTTATTTTTGTGTGAATATAAGCTTACTGTTGAATGCTTTCAATTAGTATTATCTTATAAAGGTATAACCTTATTTTAGTTTTTATTTCATAGAGCCAATCAGTATCTCTACCCTCCAATTCAGGGATAATGGCACAGAGCGTTAATCTTCCAGGCGGATGTGAGGAGCTAAACAGTGCTCCTGTCTCGTGGAGTCTGGGTAATTGGGGCTAGCTCAACATTTGGATGTGTTAGAAATGCAATCTTTATTTTTTATAATACTCTTTGACCATCACTGCATCTCACAGGTCTGATATTTTGGAAGTTCACCAGTGATATGTCACTAGTTAATGTTTTGCAAATGGACATTTCAAAAATAAACATTTCACTAAAGAGCTTCCTGCTATTGAGAAACATCAACAAACAGTTTTCCAGTGGACATGTTATCTGTCAATATTTTGCCAACAAATACTTCACTAGCAGCATTTTGTTAGAAACGAAACAATTGATCTTTCAATAGCCATTGTTTTTCATTTCTTGCAATTTGTAATTGTCTTTGTATATGTCTGACTTAAAGAAGTATTCACAAAATGTAAGACTGTTTTGCTTTGCGTAGCTGACTTAATCCTCTGTCCTAGACTCATTCAGCACAGAGACTGGAAGTCTTTCATCTATCGGCCCACCAGTGGGAAGTTAATTTGGCTTACCTATTTCTATACAATCTCATGTGGACTTGATATTGAAAAACTACCACGGTTTGTTGGCAAGACATTAATAAGTAATTTTGAGTACAGAATGCATGGCTGAATACTTTCCAAGAGCTACTAAGCTTGTACTTAATATAAAAAGTTATCACCAGTAAAGCATTTTGCACAGTTGCAATTGTGAAGACTTGAAGAGCAGGTAAAAGGGGACATTTTGAAGAAACGTTTTAAGCAATTCTTAAATTTGATTTCACCAAATAAGAAACTCATTCTACGAAGCTAGACTGATCACTAATTGTATAAGTGTGTTAAGTGGCTACTGAAATTGGTTTTGTTATGTATTGAATATGTCAAAGAAAGAGGTTTTAAATTGTTGAAGTACAGCCTTTACTCATAACACATTTACTCTTTAACAAGGTCATATTTACTTTACTTTCAGCCCAAATCCACAAGCCATATATGTATATGTATATGTAGGTATATGTATATGTATATGTATATGTATATGTATATGTATATGTATATGTATATGTATATGTATATGTATATGTATATGTATATAGTATTATATATATAATATATATATATATATATATATATATATATATATATATATATATATATATATGTAATAGTAATAATAATAACTAATAACTTTATTTCTATACAGCATAAAACTCTGTGGCAGAATGTGTACAATTAAAAAAATAATGAAACATGTTGTTGATATGATTTAGTTCCCAGTGGTGACTCTCAAGTCTGTGCACTCCACCATGATAACGTCCAGAACAACTCGTAAACAAACATTAAGGACTCCATTTGCATGTCTGCAACCGATTCTAGCACTTCCAATGTCTTCCATCTTCATGGAGCTGGTCGATACGTGCCTTTGAGGATCGTTCAGAACTTATCTACAAGCGACATCTCAGACGAGGTGGTAATCATGTAGAAATGCCATCGCAAACTGCGATTATTGCCTCAACATCTGTCACTGTTCGCAAGGCGTCTGGCCCATCTAAGTGCACATAACTTTGTGGCAAAGATGTCACCTCATCGTCGACCTGATCATTTAAGTATCGTCGTCGATCATGAAGAAAATCTTATCACCGCACGACGATTAAATTATCCTGGGCAATGACCTCAGATTTGGTGAGCGTGAAAGTTAGACAAAAGCAGTGGGTGGAAATCCGTCTGTTAAGCTGGTGGGATTTCCTTTATTGAAACCTTTTTGCCAATTTGAAGGCGGTGGTGAAGGAAAATTTACTGCGGATTTGATGTGGACAGAGTCCGGTTGATAACAAGTGTGGAAGGAGTGTTTTAGTCACTCAGGCGTTGATGATAACATTAATGTGATAAACTACTCATCAGGTGATGATGTTGCATGTTAACTGTTGTCAACTTCACAGTGTGATAGTACTTTTGGGAAAACTCCAACAATGTCAATTCAATCAAAACCTAAAATACCAAATTATGTTTAAAATGTACCCGCTAGTATATCGCATAATGCTTGCATGTACATATATGTATTTTTCCATATTTCATGATTGTGAATTTTATTAAGTTGATTATTATTTTATATTTTTTCATACTGTATTTTCATTTGGAAATAAAACATTTATTAATTAATTGTTATCCATAATTTAGGTGAATACATTTCAGAACAAACATTCATTTATATAGATCCATCAGATTTTACACATCTATTAATTCATTCATAAACATGCAAAAACACTGTAGAATTGTAATTATAAATATAGCTAGGTATATTTTATTAAATAATGTAATGGTTACTAGTGCCTGGAGTTTGGTCATGAACATAGACAGTTTAAATGTACAAATCCCACAGAATTATAAATCTAGAAGGTGATATAACATTTTAAATGTACAAATGCCACATAAATATACATACAGAAAGTGATGTAACATTTTAGTTGTCAAATGCCAAAGAAAACAGCAACACGTTCGAGTTGTTTACAGGATAATTGGCTCAGCAGCTGTGTCAGTCCGAAGCTAAACTACGTGCCAATTCTGTGAGCTTGGATGTGTCAACAATGAAGGCTCCCTTTCTGTACCCGGTGTTTTGTGCATTGTTAAACGGTATTCGTGCGGTTTTTCTGGAGTTCATATAACGCTGAGTTGATTGCATACTGAAACGAGTGATACTGCTCGGATGTAATCCAATCCACTTAATAAAGCCATCATTAGGCATAACGGCAGACCCCTAGGCTTTCCAAAGCACAACTTGCAACTAGATAGTTCTGATGATGATGCAGCATTCAGGTGTCACGTAGCTTTGTCCCAGTTGAGCTGGAAAGTAACGAAGCAAGCAAGATTTGAAGCATCTGGTGTATACCAGAAAATTTACGACAGTCTAGGTTAGGTTGTACTGTCAACATGAAAATACAGATTATAATATTTATGTGGACAACACCTGTGTTACATTACATTAATTATGAGGATAGTTTCAACACCATTTCTCAAGCAAGTTGTGATTTTATTCATAGATATATGAATGATTAGTTACATTTTAACATATGTAAAAATTAAAAATTAATTGACAGACCAAGCAATATGTATGTAGTAATAATTATGATTATAAAAAATTCTTGCAATGATTTATGTAATCTGTAGTGATTTTATTACCCAGAGTAATAGTTCTAGTAAGTTGAACTATCATAAAAATAATATAATCTTGGAACTTCAGCAAAAGTTTATTTGCCGAGATGAATGTTACATGGGAGCTTAAGCTGCATAGTTGACCTAAAAGTAACTGAGGTTTGAGGTTTGGTAATTTTGTGTTTTATGAATCATAACCTCAGGTTTCTCACCACCAGCATCAAAAACAACCCCCAGGCTGTATGTAACAAGGTCTTGCAAATTGGTGGCTTTCAATTACTACAGCGACGTGAGGTTGTTAACATTAATTACTCATCATGAAGGGTCAAACAGTACTCTATGATAATTGGTGATCTTTTGTGCAGTTAAGTGTAAGCATAAAGAAACATGTTAAAACTGCAGCAACATTTTAATCATTTCTAGCCATTTATCTGGGAGTATGTAAATATAATGCATGTATGCCAAATTCTTAGAATCTATTAAACAATCAACATTTTTATGTTGCATATTTAATTTGATTTCCTAAAGTTTATTTCATCAAGCCGACGGCTATCATTTGTGAAAGGTAGAATGGACTGCATATCATTGGCCAGTATGACAATAAAAACATCCTTCAGCCAAGGTTTTGTTAGACAGCAACTTTTCAACAATTGCTCCAAGTTAACTTTATTTAATGTTACCTAGTCTTAGCGGGTATTTTAATAAAGACAAAGAAATCATTTCTGAAGGAAGTACATGATTTGGCTGTCATCACATGCTGTGGAATGATAGATGGGAGAAGATATACATATTTTTTTCTTGACGTTCATGCTCTGTAGAAAGTCTCTAATTCCCTTTTGAAAACGTGGCCTTTTTATATTTATCGATCGCACGTTTTGGTTCCAGCTTTTCTGACAACTGTGTTTTGAGATTTGCTGCCTGGAATTAATGGCTGTCTTCTCGGAGACTATTAATAGCTGATTCTGATGATTATCTGCCAGCATTCTGTCTGTTTGTACCATTCAGAGTATTCTGTGTGTGTGTGTGTATTATTAAAATCTCGATGATCAATGATTGCTCACTGTGAGGACGACCTTCAAATATTTGCATCAACTGGTGTTTATTAACTTCTTCCCATCATGTCATTGATGTAGAACAGACCTCTGCCTGTTGGTTTCATAACCTAGCTGTAACTGATGATCTGTCTATGACTGCAACCTTCATCTAAGGACCGTGCCATGCTGACTCGGAAACCAGAATAGTGACTATTTCAAATGGTTTTGCATAATTTGTTAATGACAGATTAAATCTCACAGTGTACAGATGTATTTATGTATGCTTCTGTATTTTAATATCTAAAAATGTGACATTGCTAATAAAATGCACCCACGTTTAAATCAATATTTAGAGCTACCAAGGAATTAAACATTAAAACGTGTCTGGAAAAACTGTTTCTGTGTAATACAAAGCAGGTGCTAATTGTGTGACGTGGTAAAAACTGGTGGTAGAATGTGAGACGATCAGTCCAGAGAAACTGCTCACTGGCATTTAAAAACTGTCACTTTCATTCAGCCAAGTTTACTTGTGTCTCTCTGAAGAGACGGTAACAGTTTTGATCAGTTCAGGTGCTGAATTAGGTACAGTGTAGTGCCAAAACACATGCTCAGATAATGGACTAAAAGCCAAGACCCACTTGTTTAAGTACACACTAGTGCCATGTAACACCCCGCATAACTAATTGAATGCATAACTAGTGTTATGTAATCATGTATATTACCAGGTGTCGGGCAGGTAACCCTCAGAGGTGACACCTGTCTTTGAAGAAGGCTCTTTGGGACCCCCGTAATAATTTTGTGTAGCGTATCATGTGGGCATTAGGACGTAAACCTACTTTTCAAGGTGGTCGTATTTCTGACATTTCCTTCTTCCACTCTGGAAGTTGCCAAAAGCTACAGCTAGGGCAAAGGGCATATTTTCCTGCAAAGGCCAGACATTGGGAAAGTCAGTAGGTGCATTGAAGCATGACTGCTAAGCATATTATGTGCGTGAGCCCACATTCGTGTCATTGGTCACAGTCTGTTGGCTCCGACATATGTCGGCCTTCATGGTGACATCGACAGCTTTTGTCAATGTAAGTGGTGGGGCATGTCACAGGTCAAACAGGATGGTATACCTGATGAAGCATATGCAGTGCTGCCACCTAGTGATTAAAACTGATAAAAGGGCGTTCTCCATCAAGTAGGCTATTGGTGATAAATCAAAAATTTGCCTGAGCATATAGTAAGACTGATGTTTACAATCTATTCAGTTAAGGTTACATGATTTACTGTCATCTACATTTATAAAGTTGCTTCTTAATTTCAGTGCTGCATAGATGACCTCGAGGCAATGATGCATCTGCTGATAGAGTTTGGTGCCAATGTCAATGCCTGCGACAGTGAGCTGTGGACGCCACTGCACGCTGCTGCCACCTGTGGGCACGTTCACTTGTGCAAATACCTGATCGACCAGTAAGTGGCTAAGTATTGTTTTTGATTGTGTGCAAGTTGCAGTTCTGGGCACGGTAACCTGTTTGTTAAAGTTTGTAAAAATGAATGTGTTGGTGTGGTAAATTTATTAATCAGCCAGAGAGTACTTTCTTTTAAAACATGCAAATCTTGAAAACAACATGTGGATGTTATACACGTGGGTCAACATGCAAAATCGGTTATGTGCCAGCATGATATAAAAACGTCGGAATTATGTTCCGAAACCCCAGAGTTACAAGACGACATCCAGTGAAAGTGGTAGTCGCTGCATGGGGCTGTCTGATGCTGTTGCTGTAGCAGTGCCACCTGCTGTTCAATTGTCACACCTTTGGACTGTAACAATCCCAAATTGTTCGGTTCGTTAGCGGCAAATTTACTCGTGGTAATTTGGTGGCCGCCGTAAGTGGTGCCTCTCAGTCACCGCCTTTGCGCCACATTCCTTTGCGGTGCACAATAACCATTGTGTGTCTGCAGGAGAATCCTAGACATATTTAACTTAATGGGTATGTGTTGTTGAGTGGTTCTTGGACAATAGCAGACAGTGAATTGGAGGCAGGTTCTGTTAGACCACAACAGAACAGGAACTATGGACTCGACTCTAGTTTCAATGTACTGCAATTTATTGTCAATTTGTGTGAGATAATTTTGATATCAATCAATCAGATGGTTACATTTCTACAATGTGTGAGAATGTATAGTATATATCACCCAGTTTTTGAAATCTTATTTTGATAGTTAAAAAAATCTTATATATATAACACCTCCATAGTTGAATATTTGTCTTATTATCTCGGCATTATTTATTGAAGGTAATTTGCACAGAGTCAGTGCTTTAGTCATAAAACATACATTATAAAAACTAATTAACCGTAATTGTGCTAATAAATGTGGCTATAATATAGAGAGACTCACTTTCTCCATGTCATAAACAGGCCAAAGGTCTTTAATTAAGGCAGCGTTGTACATACACATACACACAGTCTTGCATGCAAACACACATGCACGCACGCACGCACGCATGCACGCACACACGACACACACACACACACACACATGTAACGACAGTGATATACGCATACATACAAACATGCATGCATACATATATCACACCATTTGCATGTACAGTACTGTACCCTACATTGCCATGTTGTGTCACAGTAAAGCCGAACTGCTCGCTGTCAATGCTGACGGGAACATGCCCTACGATATCTGTGAAGATGAACTTACACTTGATTTCATTGAGTCAGAAATGTCAAAACGAGGTGAGATGAGATATCGGCTGTAGCTAGTCATCGCAACAGTACAGTGACTTAGGAGTGTCACCAGAATTAATTTATACATTTGAGTATGTATGTAACTACTGTATCTCATGCGATGTTATTTGAATGAATTATTTGCATCTAATTGAATGATTACTACGTACTGGTTTTGACGTAATTTATAAGAACATGTGTCGATGTACTGTGTTTAGGTAAAATCTTTAATTGATCAGGATAACATAAATGAACGTAGTAAATTAAGTGTGGTATTTAAGAACAAGACATATTGGCAACCTGCCAAATTGGAGATATTTTATTCATCATAATACAGTCTAACAACAACAAGTGAGAAGTGGGTTAAAATATTAATAATTCTGTTTCTTAATACAGCACTTTTTAAATATTTAAATGCCAATCAAAGCACTTCACGTTAACATGACGTGTTGACTAAATATAAGTTAATTAAATACATAAGCTAAGGTAAAATAAATAAGCTAAGATAAATATATGAGTAAGCTAAGATAAATAATTAAGGTAAGATAAAATAATTAATCATAATAACAATAAATAAATTAGGGTTTCATTACTTCTGAAGCAGGATTGTCCTGGATGAAAATACCTATCCTGGACTCCTGATGGTACATTGCCCTGAATATGTGTAAACAATAGTTTTTTATTTTTTATTATAAAGGCCAAGTTAGTGAGAAATGTTTTTTTAATCAGAATCAGAAGTGTTTATTGACCACAAAGTTACATATGATACAATGTCAACAGATTACTACAGCTCAATTATGAAATAATATTGCATTAGTGGCATGGTGCATTAAAATACCAAGTAATTGCGTACATGTGTTATTAAATAAGATATAACATAAATGTATTTTTAAGCAATATGTGATACAATCAAATTGTTGCTGTAGATCAACTAAACGGGGGTCAAGGAAACTGTCACTAAGACCATTTTGGTTGCTCTCCTGGTGGCCACCCGGGTATTAGATCTCAGTTAAATATACTCGGTTTTCTTAAACTCTCTTAAACACTTTCGATGAGGTCATAACAACACACTGCATAATACAGTAACAATAACACTTGAATGATATTACAGATAATTAACGTAAATAATTTCAACAACAAAAATAGTACATTAAATTCATTTGACGATCTGAGGGAAAACGATTGCTGGATAAAATGGGACCATTGTGAGTTGAGTCGTCCACGGACACACTTGTGGTTGTTGCAGGTGTCACACAGGAGATGATCGACGAGACGCGGCTGTCAACAGAGACGAGGATGTTGAACGACATGAAGTTGCTGAGTGAGAAGGGCGAGAGCCTGGAGTACCGGGGCCGGAGCGGAGAGACTCCGGTAAGTTACTGAGTGAGAAGGGGGAGAGCCTGGAGTACCGGGGCCGGAGCGGAGAGACTCCGGTAAGTTACTGAGTGAGAAGGGGGAGAGCCTGGAGTACCGGGGCCGGAGCGGAGAGACTCCGGTAAGTTACTGAGTGAGAAGGGGGAGAGCCTGGAGTACCGGGGCCGGAGCGGAGAGACTCCGGTAAGTTACTGAGTGAGAAGGGCGAGAGTCTGGAGTACCGGGGCCGGAGCGGAGAGACTCCGGTAAGTTACTGAGTGAGAAGGGGGAGAGCCTGGAGTACCGGGGCCGGAGCGGAGAGACTCCGGTAAGTTACTGAGTGAGAAGGGGGAGAGCCTGGAGTACCGGGGCCGGAGCGGAGAGACTCCGGTAAGTTACTGAGTGAGAAGGGGGAGAGCCTGGAGTACCGGGGCCGGAGTGGAGAGACTCCGGTCAGTTATTGAGTGAGAAGGGGGAGAGCCTGGAGTATTGGGGCCGGAGCAGAGAGACTCCGGTCAGTTATTGAGTGAGAAGGGGGAGAACCTGGAGTATTGGGGCCGGAGCGGAGAGACTCCGGTCAGTTATTGAGTGAGAAGGGGGAGAGCCTGGAGTACCGGGGCCGGAGCAGAGAGACTCCGGTCAGTTATTGAGTGAGAAGGGGGAGAGCCTGGAGTATTGGGGCCGGAGCAGAAAGACTCCAGTAAGTTTGTCGAGGTGTCGGTCCCGCCAGAACCCAAATTTAAGTATAGTCCGTCTTGCTTTATGTTCAGTACAGGTCTACGTTTTCATTATATGTGTGCATTCAAATCTCACTTTACAGTCACCCCTGTAATGCAGTCACCTTGTAATTAAGGTCACCCTGGGGATGTGTAAAAGTATTTTTATATAGTATATATATATATATATATATATATATATATATATATATATATATATATGTGAAACTAGTTGTGCCAACACCGTGTTAGAACAGTTTGCCTCAGTCAAGAAGGTGGTCATAATTTTGAGGCTCTTCAAAATGTACACATTCGAATCATCTTTAAATATTTTATGCCATGTACATTATGGTTGATTTACATGAAACTGAAATCCCTATATTCATTGCAGTGTAATTTATTTATAGGTGTGATCTGTTATTTTGACTTGTAACCAGATAAATTACTGACATCCCTCAAATTACATATATTTCGCCGTCTGAAGGAGTTCGTTGTAATTATTTGACTGGTATTCGACTGAAAATTAAGCCTGGGTGACCCAGGCAATTGTTTACTAGAAAAACATATTTTTCAAATGTTTGTTGTGTGTCTAGTTTGTGTGCTTGGTTTCATTGGGTGTTGTTAACTGTTTGTATTTATTCCCCGTAGCTACATATAGCGGGAGCGAATGGATACGTTCACGTCGCCGAGTATCTACTGAACCAGCACGTCGCAGTCGATCCAGTAGACGACGATCTGTGGCAGCCGATACATGCTGCCGCCTGCTGGGGACAGGTGATACTACATCTCACTAAATCGCTGTCACGTTTACAGTTTTTAATACAGAGTTGTAACTGCCATAGTTTGGGCTGTGATATGTGAACAAACAAACATTGCTATATAATATATATACCACTTATGAAGTGATATAATAAATGCATCGTCACTAACTCAGAAAATGAGTAAATTATTTGACAAATAACTTTTTCTATAATGGACAAATTGATGAGGAGGAAACAACAATTCCAAGTAATTTATTAAATTCCATCACAGGCAGATTACTCTTATGGCGATTGGATATTCACTAACAGGGAGTTATTCAGGACATTCAAGTGTCTGTTGTATACAGGTGGTCATTGTGGACAGGTGGCAGCTGTATGACAAGATTTCGTACATTTTAAAATCATGATCGTAGGATTTTTGTAGGCAGTGAATTGAATTGATGTCCCGTAATCTTGTGCCCACGTTCCTGCTATACTGACGAGTGTGTCTTTCAGCTGCCTGTCTTGGAGCTTCTGGTGGAGCACGGAGCCGATCTGGAGGCAGTGACAAAGGCTGGAGAAACACCTCTTGGTGAGTGGTCAGATCAGTTAGTCTCTTGGTGAGTGGTCAGATCAGTTAGTCTCTTGGAGAGTGGTCAGATCAGTGAGTCTCTTAGTGAGTGGTCAGGTCAGTTAGCCCCTTGGTGAGTGGTCAGATCAGTTAGTGTCTTGGTGAGTGGTCAGATCAATTAGCCTCTTGGTGAGTGGTCAGATCAAGTTAGCCTCTTGGTGAGTGGTCAGATCAGTTAGTGTCTTGGTGAGTGGTCAGATCAGTTAGTGTCTTGGTGAGTGGTCAGATCAATTAGCCTCTTGGTGAGTGGTCAGGTCAGTTAGCCCCTTGGTGAGTGGTCAGATCAGTTAGTGTCTTGGTGAGTGGTCAGATCAGTTAGTGTCTTGGTGAGTGGTCAGATCAATTAGCCTCTTGGTGAGTGGTCAGATCAGTTAGCCTCTTGGTGAGTGGTCAGATCAGTTAGTCTCTTGGTGAGTGGTCAGATCAGTTAGTCTCTTGGTGAGTGGTCAGATCAGTGAGTCTCTTAGTGAGTGGTCAGATCAGTTAGCCCCTTGGTGAGTGGTCAGATCAGTTAGCCTATTGGTGAGTGGTCAGATCAGTTAGTGTCTTGGTGAGTGGTCAGATCAGTTAGTGTCTTGGTGAGTGGTCAGATCAATTAGCCTCTTGGTGAGTGGTCAGATCAGTTAGTGTCTTGGTGAGTGGTCAGATCAGTTAGTCTCTTGGTGAGTGGTCAGATCAATTAGCCTCTTGGTGAGTGGTCAGATCAGTTAGTCTCTTGGTGAGTGGTCAGATCAGTTAGTCTCTTGGTGAGTGGTCAGATCAGTGAGTCTCTTAGTGAGTGGTCAGATCAGTTAGCCCCTTGGTGAGTGGTCAGATCAGTTAGCCTATTGGTGAGTGGTCAGATCAGTTAGTGTCTTGGTGAGTGGTCAGATCAGTTAGCCCCTTGGTGAGTGGTCAGATCAGTTAGCCTATTGGTGAGTGGTCAGATCAGTTAGTGTCTTGGTGAGTGGTCAGATCAGTTAGTGTCTTGGTGAGTGGTCAGATCAATTAGCCTCTTGGTGAGTGGTCAGATCAGTTAGTGTCTTGGTGAGTGGTCAGATCAGTTAGTCTCTTGGTGAGTGGTCAGATCAATTAGCCTCTTGGTGAGTGGTCAGATCAGTTAGTCTCTTGGTGAGTGGTCAGATCAGTTAGTCTCTTGGTGAGTGGTCAGATCAGTTAGTCTCTTGGTGAGTGGTCAGATCAGTTAGTGTCTTGGTGAGTGGTCAGATCAGTTAGTGTCTTGGTGAGTGGTCAGATCAATTAGCCCCTTGGTGAGTGGTCAGATCAGTTAGTGTCTTGGTGAGTGGTCAGATCATTGAGCCCCTTGGTGAGTGGTCAGGTCAGTGAGTCTCTTGGTCAGTGGTCAGGTCAGTTAGCCCCTTGGTGAGTGTTCAGATCAGTTAGCCCCTTGGTGAGTGGTCAGATCAGTGAGCCGCCTAGTGGCACCCCCAAATGAACACACCTGTAACTACGAATGTGGGTTTAGTCTGGTGAGGTTGTACAGTCATAGTATATTTTACAGATTATAATGGCTGTGTGTATCAAAATGGAGAACATTGTTCTACAGATGTGCATAACAATATACTTTTAGAAACCCCAGCTTGTTTTTAATGCAGTCCTTATAAATGACAAACAAATTGCTTTACTGATATTCTTCCTGGGTGAGAAGATTGTAATTTCATTTCTTGATAACCTGTGCTGTCTTGCATAATCATTATATTGTGTCAACCAAATTTACTGTTGAGAAAAATTCTAGTGAAGCTTTTGATAAAATATCTATAACATCTTTCTCCTCCACGTAGACATTTGTGAAGACCTGGATCTCAAACAGCGAATCATAGACATGAAAGACGAGATCGAGTCTCACAGGGCGACGAAAAAACGTGACCTCGTACGAAAACGCAGTCAGAACACAAGAAGGTTGGTACAGTTAATAGTTGGAGCCTTGATTGATAACCATCTTGTTTTTTCATGTTCTTGATCCATTTTGTGCTTCTGAATATCTTTTTATAAATGTGTGCACTGGTTTCAGGCTAACAGACACATTCACCCTTTTGAATGAGGGCTTGTTCTCCGGGGCCTGTTTCCTGCACGCTTCGGGTGCTTTTGTTTCCAAAATCCAAAAGAAATGTTGTATTTAGGATAAATAAAATCATTGCCAAATTGGTAGATCATGCGTTACATATATTTTGTATATTGTTTGTAATGATATATGAAAACGCAAAATTAGATTGCATGGTGTGAAAAGTATGATATCGATATTTAAAAAAAATTCTTTTGGATTCTTTTGATCGCAAATGTCTTGGTTGCTGGGGTTATTGTATGAGGCATAAGATATATAGATATTTACCTGGTCCCATTATATTTTATTGTAGCTTTATTTGTCATTCAGTTTGTTCAAACAAAATTCATTTTATTTTGAATAGTAAAATTTTTTTCGTACTTTATTACGCAATCTTAGTAATTATGTCATACATACTTATAAAAAACACTCTGAAGTAAACTTTCTCATGATACTTATGTAACAATGCGTAAAAGATATGTTGTATTTCAAAGTTTTATTCTCCCAAAATATTTCTTGCCACTTTAAACTGCAATCTGATCAAACACTTCTAGAAAATTTTGTGAACTTGTATTGAAACTGCTAATTTTCAAACAACTATAATTGATGTCACTTTAACAGTAATTCTATTTTTTTATTCTGTAATAAATAATCTCTTACTCAAGACATCTAGGAAGAAATTAGTAGGCTCTTCCTCGGGTGACGTTTGTTGACTTCCCAGTGGAGTTGAATATGTGTATTCAGCAATTGTTGTCCCTGTTAAAATAGGCCAGTTTCATCAGGGCAGTCATCCAGGTAAGAGTGTCACATCATTGATGACATGGACAGGTGTTCGCATTGTCACTAATGGTCACTTCGCTGTGTGATGGTGCTGGCAATTTAACGGTTTTCTGTTTTCTCACTAGCCTGGGCGGACGCTGAACTGAATTGAGGGAGGGCTGCTGCGTGTTTCTCATAACTCTTCGTTCTTGACTCTCTCGGTGATCAAAAAGTAGCCTGTTTTCTATAAAATGCAACTTTAAATTTACGACAGTATTTGAGAAAGAAATTGTTTGAACGGTGTTATTTTTTATTGTAAAACGGTAGTAACCTGCCAACCATCGAAATGTGGTTTAATCAATCGTGGGTATTTTGATTAAATTTGAGCATAATCTGTGAATTTATTTATTATGATAAAGACACATAATAATCACACATAATAAAAGCCACGTACTAATCAGAACACCATTAACAGATATTAATGACATACACAGTCGTCAATGTTCCCTCCGTATCTATGGCAACAGTGATCACTGAGCTAATCGCATGTTGAGGTTGTGAAATTCTTCCGAGAGAGTCAGAGATCGTCATATGACTGTGGTTGGAACTAACTATATATTTGATGAGACATCAAGGCTGACGTAACACATCGTGTGTCTCTTCACCATTTCAGTAGCACAGCGAGTGGCAATAGCATGAGTTCTTTATACAACTCGAACACGTCCCTTGGTGAAAAAGCCGCCGTGAGGTTAGACAGACGTATTTGTAGCTAGTTTTCATGCACCAGGATCGTGGCTTAGATGGGGGAATGCTTGGAGCTGTACACCCTTTCATAAGAACATCAATGTCTATACAGCACAACACTACAGCACCCGAGCAAGAAATAAAATCGGCTGACGAAATTTGGCACTACCAAATCATTTTTGTCTTTAATAATATTTATATTTCAAACATACAGTTTTGCTTGAGTCGGTCAGAGCCAGTTTAAATTGATCAGCAGAGGGAGTAGTGGTCAATATATATAATTATACATGTGCATAATTGAAAAGTCGTGAATGTACTGTATTGTAGCTAATATCCGGCCTGTTTTAATACGGATTAATAATGGTAAAGTACCTATTTTCTTGTATGAACATCTCAGTAATGTGGCTTGACATGGGATAGTTTGTAGCATGGCCAGGATTCAGTCAGACAAAAATGCTGTAGGTTGGGTAAATACTCAAAGTGTTATAACATTGGACAGAATGTCCAGTCAAAGATACGACTCAAAGCAAAACTGTGTGCTCACTTGTTGGAAGTATTTTTTTAATAAGACCACGTCAGGGTGTTGACCACTTCGTTTACAAGATTTGGACATCCATTCATGAACAGAAATATGTGGATAACATTGTATCAACTATTTGTGTCCTCTCGGCTGTGAGATGTGTCTGGGCATTGATGTGGTGCTGGCTTGCATTGCATGTATAGGGTACAGTGGGGTAAACATGGTGGTAGTGGAGGGGTTAATAGTGCACAACATTCCCTAGTACATGCATTTACTTAGGATATAGAGCATTGTTCAGTGGGAACTGTCTAGAATAAGAAGCAGTGGGTTACAGTAAGGATAGGGATAGATTGGATAGATTGGAAGGTCACCGAAATTCTTTGCATACAGACTGTGAGCTTTGGTTCGTGGGTCTTGCACTAACACTGTGGTTTTGGGTCTTACTGTACCAGTCGCTTCTTCTTAGAGCTGACCTTTAACCCCGCAGGTGGCTGGATTTACATGGTCAGTGATGTTGCAGCATACAGGTAGACATTCGACATCTGGAACGTTTCTTACGCCAGTGCTGAATCTGGCTAAAATGTGTATGTTATGAGAAATAAATTGTTCACAGCCAATGAGTTGTGTTTGACGTGTTTCAGTGACAGATTAACCTCAAAGCAGTGATGTTAACACCGACCTGTTTTTGTTATATTTAATATTATATATTCTTTACTCATATTCACAGGCCTCACATTCGTAACAGCAGTTATTACGATAATACTGACTACATTGTTTGCTCGTGGTAACCCTATAAAATGAACACTTTGTAAAGGTTGCACAGGTGTAGGGTAGTAAATATAATAAATAAAAAAATCATGAAAACTTTTAACGTTACGATAGATAAATCTTACGTCCAGTTTGCAGTTGCTGTAGCCTAATTATCTGTAATAGACAAATGTCAGTGGATGCAGCCTGTAAACAGTAATAACACATTTGCTTGCTTTGTTAATCAGTATATCGCACGAACCAGTCTAGTAGTTAACCGGTGGAGGGTGAATAACATTAGTATCACGCCCGAATATTTTATGTTGAACCTGCTGTTTCGCTGGGCATTATAAATGATGTAAAACAATTGCATGTTTGCTGACTATTAAAACAGCATTTTGTACAGTGAAGAAACGCAGTTGTGCATGTAAACATACATACTCATCTTATGGATTAAATTAACATGCTTCACGTTAATCTCATCTGTTATTACCAAAGACAGTTGAATAAGCCGTTAATCCTTGCTTTGTCATGTTGTGCTTGAAACACCCGTGCTGATCAAGCACTTACTTCTGCAGTGCGTCGATACGACGGACAAGTATGCGTGAGAAGTCCCAGATGCATTATAAGGAAGCCCAGGAGGAGGCAAAGATGCTGAGGGAGTCGGCAGATAACATCTCCCCGGACACTGACGACGAAGAGAACAGCGACAAGAACTCTACTAGTGTATGTATGGAGTGTCGGTTTATTTTTTATTTTGTTGTTAGATTTTACCTGTGTATTATCTTGTGCATGTTTTTACACTAATTTTACACAATGTCTTCACTCATTTGTTATCAAAATACCCTTTATTTTAATAATCATCCTAAGATGTAACTTATTTATATATCATTTATTAATATTTATACATATATGTTTTCATATTTTTGTCATTTACTAAACAAAATTAATAGTATTAATCTGACGTAACTTATTAATATTTTGCATATATGCTTGTAAACATTTTTATGTACTCACAGCACCTACGAAGGGATTTTATCTAGAATAAATGTTCTTATTATTATTACAACAAACAATGAGCAACTAATGCCATTGTTGTCTTTATTCTATACAAATGTATATAACACTTTATTTATTTAATAAATGGCCATAGAACAAGATTGCCATTGGAAAATCAACTACAAAAAGTATTTCATGTCATAGTAATTTATATTGTTTATTTAAAGTAAAACGCTATTTCACTTTGCTTTGATTGGTCAATGGCTATCTTGTTCTGTTGCTATGTTACACTTTGGATGGCAGTCATGACAGTCTTGTTAACTTCAATTGAAATATTAGTAAATATCTACATGTATAAAAATATATTAATTTTGTTTTGTTGCATCTCACTAGAGATTCAGTTGTCGTTGTCATGTTCTTTACAGAACGGCATAGACCAGAACGACAATACTAAGACATCTGACGATTCTCCGGCGGCCGAAGTGAAGGACGTAGTGATTAACCTTCCACGTGACTCCCTTCTCGTCCCAAAAGTTGCTATGCCAAAGCCATCCCCGAAAACGAAAAAGAAGGATGTCGCTGCCCATCGGAAGAAAGGTGCAGAATCTCCAGGTGTGACAAAGAAAACTGCACCAGGGGGCAGCAGAGATGTCGACGGTAAGAAACCAGTGGAGACATCTAGTGGTGATGTCAAGAAGCCAGTATCAACGCACAGTGGTGACGTCAAGAAGCCAGTATCAACGCACAGTGGTGACGTCAAGAAGCCAGTATCAACGCACAGTGGTGACGTCAAGAAGCCAGTATCAACGCACAGTGGTGACGTCAAGAAGCCCGCGGTGACGTCTGACAAGAAAGACAAAGAGAGTACGAAGCCACAAAGCATGCCGTCGTTGGATCTGCCTCTCTCCCAGTTGGCTGTCGGCACGTCATCGCCGAGTAAGAACTCGCAGCAAAAACCGGAGTCGAATCACTCGACACCGCCCGCAGTACATTCAAACAAGATGAAACCGGCTTCGTCTCACTCATCGCCAGCAGGTGGCGCTGCACCAAAATCGGCCTCGTCACCGGGAATAGGAAGTGGCGCCCCACGGGGCAGCACGCTCGCCGACTTGAAACGACAGCGAGCACAGAAACTGCACGACTCGCTTCGCTTTCATGACACGAAGCTTCTCAACGAACAGATCAACAGCCACAACAGCATGCTGGTAGATGGCACCAGCATCGGCCACAGCGACGAGAAGACAAACGGGCACAACAACGGCAGCCTGCGAAACAGTGTCAACTCGAACCTGTCTGAGTCGGGACCCGAACCACAGAAACACCGGTTCACGTCGCGGGCCTCTGAAATCATCGGGGACGATGTGCAAAACGATAACGCATGCTGCACTATACTATAGCGCCACCTATGACGTTTCGCAGTTGCCACTGCTGCCTTGGAGTTGCTCGTGGACTCGTGGACTTGGTTGTGTCTTGTACTGTCTCGTCTTCGTTGCCGGTGGTAACTGAAGTCGGCCATCTTGGCAGCCATTTTGGTAGCTGTTCTGCATGATCTTGCCTGGTCATCTCATCTGTTCGCGTCGCTCTACTGGACCGAGTAAGCCACAACAACCAACAGTTGTTGATAGTCCCCGCCACTGCCTGTTTGCCATAAACCGACTATCAATTTGACACGAGTGATTTTGGCCAAATCTGTGCCTGTCAGTGTCTGGTCACTATGAACCATGTTAAGGATACTAGCCTTTGTTCTGTGCAGGTTTGGTGAGAACATGTTTCAGAGAACTTCACTAGGATGCGTAGTTAGGTGGTCATGTATACATGAGACGGTAACGTAAAGAGAACAGCACATTCTGATCTAACTTACAGGCCAAAGTTATGTATTAAGTTCTGCACAATTCCGCAATGGCATGCATATACATCAGGGCCTGTGTTCTCAAGACTTTCAAATACCTAACTCAAGGTTTGAATAAATATGGCTGCAGGTGCTCAGAAATCGCATGGATACATATTATATAATGGGCAAAGTACTGAGTAAGCCAAATGAAGCATTGACCATTCTCGAGGTAGGAATTTGAAGAACTTAATCCAATTTTTTTTGGTAAAAAATACACAATCTGCGAGTGCTCCTGTAGGAAGGAGTTCCTCAACCATATTTTTGAAAACCTTGCGTTACAAATGTGTAAGTCTTGAGAAAAAGGACCCGTGGGAATATATCATGTCATAAGACACCATGCAGTGGCAAAGGTACACAGCAGGGCATGCTGGGAGCTGTGACAGGGCTTGTGAGATTGGGGAGTACCATTGTACATAGGGAAGAAGGCGAGGGGGGTGGATGGTGGCTGGCCACTGTTCCTAGGGGTTGCTCTGAGGTGAGTGATACTGCCAAGTTAAGGACTGTCTCAAGGGGGCAAGATATGGACCATTTTCGCACATGCTTACATTTAAATTGACATGATTGGTTTCACAAATTGTTCAGTGAAACACCTCATCAGTGATTATAGCAATCTGTGCCTATGTTATTATACAAATGGTTGTGTTTTATCATTTATGTATGTAAATTGACAGAGTTCACAAATATTGCCTTATAACGTGAAGTGTAGAATATGCTTCTGTCGTGCTGCAAAAGTCGGTTTGGTTGTGAAAATCAGATGCAGGTCGCGCGAGATGTTTCTAAAGTGTTCTATACATTGAGACTGGATTGTTTCTGCCATCATGTGGCAGACGTGTAAGCAACATGTTTGGGTTCTCACGGCTGGCTTGTTGTGCAGAATACTGTAAGTGTTTATGGTAGAACTTAACCAACCAAAACAACAGCTACGTGTGGATCCCACGTCTCTATGTATACATTGCCATGCATTTTTCAATGTCATATTACGGTGTTGTCTTCTGCATGGAGCTTTCGGTCATTTCCATCAGGGATCAGTCCTTATCTAAACCCTGACCTTTAGCCAACGATTCATTGCTTATATCTTATGGGATTCTGGGCGCAAACTCGTGCATATTTGTCCAGTGTTCGGACAGATTGCATCTATGTCTTGCCTCTGTTATTGAGAGGCTGAGTATAATCAATGGCGTGTTCTACTTTTACCTGCTGCTTGAAGCTCACAGGGAGACATGTATGTATACTGACTCCTGTATTGCCCCAGAAACTAACTCTGCACCTAGATTTGTAGACATTCCTGCAGTCGTAGACCAAGCGAAGATCGATGAGTGTATCAATTTATATATGTCTTGAAATTGAATCGTGAAAAAGAGCTCATGTGATTTTTGATGCAATGTTAGAATTTATGTATATATACAGTTTGTAGAGAGCATATTTACACTTGATCTGCACCTGATATTTACAGTTTAAATGCGACTGATTGGACATATAACGATGCATAGTTTGATGCAAAAAGGTCGCCATGCATCAATACTTTTATAGCTCAAAGCAGTGTGAAGCATCTTTTGCCAATTTTTACCTTGCCATGAAAATAACCCCCCCCCCCCGAGTATGATCACGTATCTGAAGCACTGGTCTGGTAACAGTGTGACCTTATTTTAGTAAAACCAATAAATTATTTATACAGTGTACAAGTAAGAAATAACTACTGCATTGAATCCAGATTAGTACACAACACAACATGTGAGATATATAATTTCTTTTAACTGCAGATGCATATTGTGAATAAGACAGATGCACCATCACAGTTGACCCTCATTAACAAATGGTACAACAGAGATATAGTTCACGGTGCAATATCCGATAGACACCATTGTGGTGTCACACAGAATGAAGTACATGTGCCTATTTAACGTGCTAAGCTTGCATGCAGATTTAAATTAGGTGGGTTTTATAGCAGTGATTTCTCCATTAGTTAAAAACATGAAAATACTGAATAAAAATATGGCTGCTTTTACAATCGATAAAGCTGTGCATACAATACATACTTGAAATTGTGTATAGCTCTTGTAACAGTAGCTATCCTTCTGGTGTGCTCGTAATCTTAATACACACAACTGTTCCACTTTGTTACCTGGAATTAATGGTTAAAAAGTTTAATCCCAGCCATACTTATTCTTACTTTAAAGGGACACATCTGTCCAGCAATGTGGTTGTCTTAGAGAGATGATTATTGGTAGTCTGACAGTTCTACACTGTACTGTTGTCATGAAAGTGTCTCACAGTATTAAATGTGGCCAAATATGTCCTATTTATTTGTCCACATCGTGATTCAGACTTGGTTAAAGGTACTGCCCATAGATATTGCACTTTTTACCCAAACTACAAGGTCGTTTTTAAGAATGATATGCTACTTGCTAGATAACCAGCTTCATAGATAAGTGATTTTTTTTACAAACGATTTGTTAAAACTTGTTTGGAGCAAGCAAGTTTAATCTGTAAATAGTATATTGGAATACTGTGTGTATGTTGTATTGGACAATGATGTACATCAATTGTGTATTCATTGTTTAATGTAATTATGTTGGGGAAACGTGCTGTGGCTTGGAAACATATTGAATCAATTTGTTTTGAAATCGTATGAATGTACTGCATTGTCTGATCTCGGATTCTTCATTTTCTGTCTCCTAAGTGTATCCAATGTCTGTGTATCAAATACAACACCTATTCTTTGCAAGATCTGTATTGAATTCAATAAGAAACTGAAAACAAATCATTTCACATAAATATAATTTAGCACACTTTGCAGAATACTAAATTGCCGAAACCATAATTAGGAAGACTCTGTGATTGATATGGATTAATGAAATGCTTTGCCTCCAATGTGTTTCAGAGCTACACAAATGTATTTGTAGCTAATACTCAGCAAATAAGTTATCGTTGTAAAGAATGCTGGCCAAATACCTGTTGGTGAGATTGTAATGTTTATCGATGTTAAATGTTTTCTGTCAACTGTTCTGCTGACTTTCATTGGCGTTCATGTCGACAATGTGGAATAGTTCAACGATGTGAACCCAGTGATGTGATATTGGCTGTTCGAGACGATGTTGATGTGCATATTTAGTATATTTTTGTACACTTCTCCTACTAATGCGACACTGACAAACGAAATAGTGTATATTTACCATTTCAAGAATAAAACATTGCCACCTGTATCAGACGTGTTCCATTTTTAAAACAATCCATTTCCGGTTGATGTCATCTTTGTAGCGAAACGCAGTGTTACTGGTTGTGCTTTGATAATCAAGATAGATACTGTTTACACTAACTGAAATCACATAGCACCGGTAACAAACAAAATGTCAACTCTATTTTAAAATACACTGGGAAATTTGGAAACCTTGCCATTTTTATTGAACACATATAATTACAATTCTTGAAAATTCATCATATATTTACTGAACTGGCCCAAATGGTAACAATATACTATACAATCGGTAGCAAATTGGCATGTACAATTGGTACCAAACTGGCATGTAACTAGTCGCGCCAAGTCACTTCTACTTCATCTGTCCTGTACCTAAATATTTGAAGAAAAGAAAAGACAATTTAATATAAAATACATATGTTATAAACTAAGCATTCACAAAGCTAAGTAGAGAACCACATTCAACAGTAGGGCAGTGACCGGACTTGGTAAAATTGGCAAGTTTGGGAATTATTTATTTTAAGATAATAGTTACTGTATGTGTTTACATGTACATTCGTTGTAGTTAATGTAGTAAAAAAAAATTATTAGTAGTAGGCCAATAAATGTTACTAATATGACACACATCTGATACATCCAGAAAAGACAGAAATGCAACAATGTTATGCATAGATATCAATATTTCTATGTTTGAAGACTACCCAATTTTGTGTATCTAATTCAGTACAACATTTTAACAGTATACTAACATGGTACTGTACACTGCAATATTTCGTCCACAAACTGAGACCAACCTGCATCCACACAGGGACAAATATTCAAACAGTTAGTTGAGAAGAGGCCCAGTAGAGGGCGTGACACTTGCCGTTGTGTACAGAACGTGTCTTCCCAGGCCATTGTTTGTCCGGACCGAAACATCTCCGACCCTGCCTGGGCGATCATTGCACCGTTGTCTATACAAAACCTATCACAAAAACAACCTCTGGCATTACTTCTGTCATGGTAAAAATGTCAAGGTAAGTTCTTATATAGCGCAATATCTAGTCCCTAGGACAGTTCGAAAATGTTTACACTTCGCTTCAGTTTTCAGCGTGACACAATCTATGGGGTTATCATTATGAAAGACACCATGACTGTTTCCCCATAAGGTATTTAATTCCACAGACATGTCAAAGAAAACAATGGCTCAATCCATGTTAAATAAAGACGGATCTATTGAATGCCACAGTTATTACAGAACTTAACCCCCCTCCTCCTGCAGGCTTGAGAACACTTTAGATAAGTTCCATTACCTTTCGTCTGTGGCAAATAACTTGGCGCCCCTCTCATCTGCCATTATGCCCATCATTTCCTGTAATCGCTTGTTACCTTGAAGTGAAACAATTAGTACGTTTTTTTTTTACGTGACTTCGATATTCGGATACAGCTGCTAATACAACACAGGATTTTTCCAGCTAGAAACAACTGTTTTGACAACATGAGACTGATGAGTAGTAAAGAAGAATGGAATGCTGATATAACATCTGTGAAACTGGTCTACTAGGTGCTGTGTCATTTTGTTGCAGGCATTTATATTTGTGGCCCTCCATACACAAACCGTCTGTGTCTGTTGTGTGTCTGTTGTGTGTGATGTGTATGGGGTGTGTATGTGTGTGTGTGGGTGTGTATCTGTGGGAGTGGTTTGTGTGTGTGGGGTGTTTGTATGCGTATCTGTGTGTGTGGAGTGTGTGTACATCTGTGTGTGTGTTGGAATATAATATGTTGTGTGTGTGTGTGTGTGTGTGTGTGTGTGTGTGTGTGTGTATGTGGTGTGTGTGTGTGTGTGTGTGTGTGTATGTGTGTGTGTATGTGTGTGCATGTGTGTGTTAGAACACTATCTCTGACGCAGTTACTTACAGCCAACTCCACCCACAATGAGGACCTCCTGGGAGCCGCAGTGTGCCATGGCTCTCTCTGTCAAAAGGTGATACAATGTTATTGTCTGACACAGGTACGCCTTGTCAAGTGAAAGTTCTACCAACTATACACTAACCACCCCACCACGCCTGACTCTGTTGGTGCAAGTTCAAATGCAAGTTCAAATTCATAGGTACAGAGACATGTTCACCCCAGACATACTGAGACATGTTCACCCCAGACATACTGAGACATGTTCACTCCAGACATACTGAGACATGTTCACCCCAGACATACTGAGACATGTTCACCCCAGACATACTGAGACATGTTCACCCCAGACATACAGAGACATGCTCACCCCAGACCTACTGAGACATGTTCACCCCAGACATACTGAGACATGTTCACCCCAGACATACTGAGACAAGCTCACCCCAGACATACTGAGACATGCTCACCCCAGACATACCGAGACATGTTCACCCCAGACATACCGAGACAAGCTCACCCCAGACATACTGAGACATGTTCACCCCAGACATACTGAGACATGTTCACCCCAGACATACTGAGACATGTTCACCCCAGACATACTGAGACAAGCTCACCCCAGACATACTGAGACATGCTCACCCCAGACATACCGAGACAAGCTCACCCCAGACATACTGAGACATGTTCACCCCAGACATACTGAGTCATGTTCACCCCAGACATACCGAGACATGTTCACCCCAGACATACCGACACAAGTTCACCCCAGACATACTGAGACAAGCTCACCCCAGACATACCGAGACATGTTCACCCCAGACATACTGAGACATGCTCACCCCAGACATACTGAGACATGTTCACCCCAGACATACTGAGACATGCTCACCCCAGACATACTGAGACATGCTCACCCCAGACATACTGAGACATGCTCACCCCAGACATACCTGAGACATGTTCACCCCAGACATACTGAGACATGTTCACCCCAGACATACTGAGACATGTTCACCCCAGACATACTGAGACATGCTCACCCCAGACATACTGAGACATGCTCACCCCAGACATACTGACACATGCTCACCCCAGACATACTGACACATGCTCACCCCAGAAATATGGGGCGTAGGATGAGAACAACACAATAATTACAATAATGACTGATACTGGTAGTCACACACCAGTGATTTCTATGAGCATGGCAAAGATCGTCTCCTGTAGAGAGAAGCACAAATCTTCCGGAGTGAACTCTCCACTCTCCAATACTTGATTGGCTCGCTCCTACAACAGGACAAAACATCACCACCTTCATATAAATGTATCTTTGCATATTAAAATCAAACTTTTTTATTTCAATGCTAATGTTGAACACTGATGATTTTTTATTCTATGAAAACGATTAACTGTTTACATTTTAACAATCACTTGCTGCCTTGTCCACGAGCTGATTTGTGGGATATGGTTATAATTCTGCTCACGTGATGGCACAGCGTACTGATTTAAATCCCACAGCTCAGTTCCTGAAGAAAGCACAAGAACATCAAAAGAAAGCTAATTTCACAACTGTGCCACAGAACATTTAGCTAATTTTATTTGTGAATATGTTTTAAGTTTTTAGCATGACAGGTAAACTTTTGTCCGACTTATTCTGGCCGTGCCACCATAAACACAATTATTATAATTTATGCCTGCAGTATCAATGATATCAACATACATTTGCTAGCACTTACCTGTATCTTTCCATGACAAATATAAGTACTGAAAACTGAACTACCTGGTAAGCTGACAAATTAATGTGATTATCAATAAGGTGGGATCCCTACTTTGTTTTATAATATTACATGATTAATATAAACCTGACATCAACCAACCTCAATGAACGAGAGGAGGCCTGAGAATGAAACGTCCATTCCTTTGACTACATAAGGCAGTTCAAGGAACTTCTTGCCTCTAGAAACAGACATTGTTAGATGTTAGAAACCAAAAAATTACGTACATACTAAAATTGGCAAGAAATTTTACGTAATAAAAAGCATGTCATGGAAAAAATAAATGATAAATTATAGAATTGTTGACAGATTTATTGACATTTAATAAATGACCTGTCATATCTATGCATGTTGAGCTTACTCCTAGATGGTTTGAATGTTGAATGCCAAACATTCAGAGTTTCATCAATGACCTTTCAGAAGAAATCTTGTTCTGAACAAAATATGGGTGATAATATGTTCAGAAAATATATTACAACAATGTACCGTACTGTAAGAATTAAATATATATTTGTTATATGAATCTGTGATTTGAATGAAAAAATCCCACCTTTTAGCCATTTGTTCGATATTGTAACCGGGACTTGGGTTGTTGGAGAGCTGCAAATGAAAACATAGATTAACATAATGTTTAGTGTCCTCATTTAAAGACGTGATACAGTGTTCATTTAATAGTGTCCAATATTGCCGCATACTACCCAGGTAGTCACAAATTCCTGGCCACAGTGTCTGTGCAAGTGCCTTAAAAAGTTTCAGGGCAGTGTCATCTCAAAAGGTACCTTAGGTCAGTGCATGCTGGTCTAAATACCTCAACTTCATGTTTATAGTAAAAAAGCAGGTCTAACATCTCAAAGTCCATGTGTCAGGTCAAGTCTCAATCATCTTCAAATCTGAGTAAAATCTTGTAATATCTCTAGATTTTAGTCACTGTGAAAATGAGCTCATGTGCAGCATATATATCCACCTACTTTCAGTACCCTGGCGAATCTGTCGAGGCAGTTACCAACAGCAATGTCTATCGTCTCACCAAAGATTCTGTACCGTCGTTGTGAGTAGGATATCACCTGCCAGAGAAAGTTCCAGACAATATAACTACAAAACTTGGTATATAACATCTTCAATGTGCATTACTGTTACATTGCTGGTGTAATTTATTTTGCAATCTTACAATCAAATCTCCCACTCATTGTAGTATGATAAACCAGACATATTCTGGCTGTTTTTCACAAGTCTGTGACAGGATACATAATATTATAGATAACCAATCAGCTGTACACCACTATACATGTGTACACATGAAACAGACACATCTGTGTCCACAATGGGGACAACGGAAAGAGAACTTGGCCTCACCTGTGTGTTACCCCCGCTGACATATAACACTGTGGGATTCTGTGCCCCGGTGATTAGACGCCCCATTTCTATGTGTGACGACAGTCAAGGAATAAGCAAACAAAAAAGGCGTTGGATGTATTGCCACATGGCACAAGTTCCATCAATGTGTCAAATTCACTGCTTTACTGGACTTGGTAAGTTACAATTGCTCACTAATTGTTTATACAAGTGTAAGGAAT
Source organism: Ridgeia piscesae (assembly GCA_025642075.2). Taxonomy (NCBI): domain Eukaryota; kingdom Metazoa; phylum Annelida; class Polychaeta; order Sabellida; family Siboglinidae; genus Ridgeia; species Ridgeia piscesae. The sequence goes on along the minus strand of JAODUO010000361.1, from coordinate 6,466 downwards.
AAAATGGTTTCTACTTAATACCCTATGTACTGGATGCTTCCTAAAACAGTCGAGGTGGTCTTCGATTGAACAGGTTTGCCAGGGTTAACAAAAAAGGTGCTACAAGAAACCCTGATGATTGGATATCATAGTGCACTTCATAAGAACTTTTCCTATCTAGCATATAAGGACAAATGATATGATGTGAACAAGGTGTTTTGCATTAGTAGTTTTATAGTGTATCTATCACCTGCATAAAATTGTGTGCAATGTGGCTATGATGATAAAGTGAGCACTGAAGACTTGTTGTGCACCTATGGGGTGTGGTGCATATATTCCAACACGTAATAAGATAACAGTAATGTCAGAACCCAAACCTGGTGTTCTATGCTTCCAAAAAGTTCGAAGACTCAACACCCAATAAAAATGTTAAATCAATATGTCACTACGGGGTATGCTGTAACATACATGTCTCAGTACACGAAACATACACCTGCATGGTGACAATTCATGGAAGTTTCTGGTTTCATTAATAACAAGATAAACACTGTTATTGCAAATTTTCTTGGGAGATTATTTCTGTTACACAGGTGATGAGGATATGGGCAATGCAGTGGTTGACCCCGAGAAGTGGTTTCTTCCATAATTGGGCCACAGTTCTTGCAACGACCGCCACAGATACCAGTGGTGCCCCCATACCAGGCCCTGCAACAAATCAGCAGGTAAAACTGTGGACGAGCATCAATTTACACACACTGTATATTGTACGTTATTATGTTTGGACAGTGTTTGTTCAAGTGCTTCACTCCTAAAAAAATGACTAAAAATACTGCGATACATCATCAATAGCCTGGTTAACTGTTTATTACACATCCAGCCACAGATTCACGTAGAAAACCATCAGCCCATCACATGGATGGGTAAAACCTATTTTAGATAGGTATAAATATCAACGGCGGGTAAAATAATAAGGAACAGAAAAGGTCTCCAAAAAGCATATGGATATTTATAATGTCAATTTTGAAAATGGGTGGCATGCGTGTATTTATAGCTTATTTTGTATGTGTGTGTGTGTGTGTGTGTGTGTGTGTGTGTGTGTGTGTGTGTGTGTGTGTGTGTGTTGTATGTATGTATGTATGTATGTATGTATGTATGTATGTATGTATGTATGTATGTATGTATGTATGTATGTATGTATGTATTAGCTATTACAGTTTGGTGAACTAAGCAGCTGTATGTCTAAACATAGGCATATCTGATCCAATATGTGTAGCTGTGAACTATGAAGTTCAAAAAATTATGTTATCAGTAGATTATCTGTTAATATGCATGAAGGAAACCAGTAATTTGTCTCATACCCTTTGTGTAGCAGACAATGTCTATGTCGTTGGTATCAATCTTGGCCGTATCAAGGGCTTCCTTCAACACTTCCAAAACACAGTCCTGGTGATGTTTGGCTGTGTCGCGCGGTAAGAACCCTGCATATCAGGTTATAATATTATATCAGAGATTTTGTTATTAACATATTGAATTACAGTTACTAGTGTAATAATATTGCATTTATGAATTTAATAAAACATTGCCAATAACTCTATCAGTGCGTGATTGTATATCATACCATGTGACTTATTATTTACTTGACTTGTTTTGTTTGTTTTTCATCTTGTATGTTTTGAAATAAATAGATTGAACTTGAACATAAACTGAAACATGATTAATTACATTTTCAGCATACATGTAAATTGACCATAGATTGTTGTAATTATTATTTAAAAGAAATTAGCACCAATTAAATCTTGATCTGCAGTCATGTGACATCCATCAACACAAGTCATGTTGTTGGCCTGGAGAACTGATAACACCAATAGTGAAAAATGTGTTTTGGACTTTTGGTTGCTAGGCATACAGCTACAGCAAACAGGAACGAACCTTGTCCAGGTGGTGTGATGTATGTTCTCCGTGGGTTGGACAACACAACTCCATCCTTTATGATGCCAATGCCTAGTTTGTTGGCACTGCCCTCGAAGCCTATTGCAATTACCATTGCCGACAGAACTGAAAGACACATACAAATGTCTATAGACCTATGCATTTCATTGTACATAATAATAAATAATGCTGTGAATTAGGATTAATTACTGTATTATAACACTGTGTGGCTATGTTGAGGTGTAAATTAGTAAAACTAGGTAACAATTTATGGAAGATGTTACTGAATACTGTATTGAATATAAGTTATAAAACAAAAATTGACTATATTTGGTGTGTGCCAGTGTGGTATCCTGCTAATTATTTAGGGGACTGGCTATTTAGCGAGCCCAACATCGCGTTATTTCTCGAGCTGCTCGAGAAATAAGGACTCCACTGCTTCTTATTTATCAAGTAGCTCGGGAAATAAGGACTCGACTGCACTTTATTTATCAAGCAGCTGGGAAATAGCTTGAGCCATTATATAATGCCGTGGGAAAGTACAAAACTAACGATAATTGCCAATGGCATTGGCAATTATCGCAATGCCCATTGCCAATGGCAATGCAAAGCCATGGCCACTGCGATGTCAAGCTGCAATCGACTCCAATTTTAATTAATTATTAATATCAGAAGAATTTTTTTTGCATTTCTAAAGGTTTATTGGCAAAGGTTTTATCTGTCAGAAATTTGTCGGAAAATGGTAAAAAAATTGAAATTTCAAATAAATTGCAGTTTCCTTAATATTTCATCTACATACATGAAACAAGCACCATTGCATTTCAGTTAGTGAATATGACTAAGGAAAAAAATTACAATATGTGTGGTTTATATAAAAAAATTATATATTAGCAAGCCGTCAGAAAGTCATGAAATTCGTAACTTCACACGTCTGTAGTTTGCTTAATATTTCGCTTAAATACATGAAAAAACTACCATGATACTTCTTATGGTGACTACTTTCAGGGAAGAGCAAAAAATAATGTTTTTGTTCGAAAGAAAAATTTGGTTCGACCACCCTACTAACGATAATTGCCAATGGCAATGCAAAGCCATGGCCACTGCGATGTCAAGCTGCAATCGACTCCAAGGCGAAGCCATATGCAAGGCTGCATGGTAACACAAACTGTCTAACTTCAACGAAACTCACAATGACAAGGTTTCCGTTTATCTTTACTTTAAACTTTACTAAAGTTTAGGCCAGGCCAGTCTTTCGAGTGAGCGATATTACAAGTTTGGCACGGTAGTGTGCACCTTAAATTATGGTGTGACACGCACCTTGGTATACTAAACAACTGACGTCATCTCATTCCGTGTTTACACGCAAAATGGAAATAAATGCACTAGTGTAAGCACTGACAACTTAATAAGAACGTATTTTAGTTCTGAGTTTACTTAGTCTCGCTTTTAACCGACGGTCGGTTGCGGAACTACGCCGAGAAGATGGGGCATACTAAAAGGCGGGCCACAATTGGCAGACCGCGCGGAAACGGCACTGTGCACATTCACAAAGATGCCACCGATCGATACGCTCCATGTTTACGAACTTTGTTGTTGTTTGCGCGTCCGATCGTAAATATTGGAGACTTTTATTATTGTGTTGTACTAACAATTCTAAATGTAATACCGAATGGTATTACTTGCATTTATAAAATCCTTGAAATAAATTAAAATGTTAGGCCTTACTAAGTAACTCTACGAATATTCGCTCAGTCAAAAACAGAAGTCCCACATAGTCATATATGATAGACGGCAGTTGCATACTATCGGTTTATTTAAATCGTTTGCTGTATTGACTCGCCTAAAGGTACAAGTGTTCATAGGGCCCTAATTCGATCCCGTTATTGAATACCGAAACGGTCACCTGGCAGGTGAGGAATTCTGAGGCTCCAGCCGTCTTTTGATGTTCTTTGATCTACTGTGAAAGGGCATATAATAATTATGTGGATTGATCTCGGATTGCACTGCTATAGCTGCACATTTGTTAGTGGGTGGGTGAGTAGTTCGTGTTAATTGAGGGTTATTTAATAGAATGTACTTCACTAAGATCATGGACGTTATATCTGAGGCTAGCTGTCTTTTGATTTAACAACTCGCCTAAAGGCCTGTATTCATAGGACATTATACACTTGTCATTGGATGCCGGCATTTGGTGAGGACATCTGAATGTTGATGGACAAGTGTACGTTAATTGTAGGTCTAGTTATTACTTACTTATGCTACTTATTACAATCACACTCGTGTTATCACCCCCATTAAAAGTATAACACTGATATGACTTACATTTTTATAGGTATATTAATTAATAAAATTAAAACATAAAATATAAATATATATAAAGTAAGGCATTTGATGAGGACATCTGAATTCAATTTCAATTCAATTAAATAATTTAATTCCGGAACATTACATCCATATAAAAACTAAAGGATATTGACACCGGAAGACAAGACGAGGGCGCGGCATTGGAGTGGGGGGGGGCGGGTGTTAGTGTTTTTTGGTAACTGTTCGCGGCGACGTTCACAAATGAAGAATGTTCAAGGCGGAACGTCTAGATGTGGTGGGCGTACTTAACATTCGAAGCGTATAAGGGATACGTTATTCTAATGAAAACATTGCGAGACACAATTGCGATGATCTATCCCGCAACAGTCCCTAGATGTGTCTATGGTGTAGGCCTATGAACCCAAACATATCCGTCCATAGCCTCGATTACCCAGGCTCCGTGAGGTGGCAGCACTCTTCAGCCCCTCAACTCTGCCCTGCCTGGGAAATTAATGGGCTGCTCTTTGAAACCGCCAGGACAGCCTTACCCCAGATTACGATAGAGATGCTTATTGATTCTCAGGCCGAATTTGAAATAACAAATAAAATAAGTATACCTTTTTATAAGATAATGTTGTACTATAAAAAACATTCAAAACATAAAACTTGCATTAACAAAATATAATAAAAAATTGAAATGTGTAGTTGTTTATAAAATCGGAATTACGCCAGTATCCGTGAGGTGGCAGCATTGTCTAGCTCACACGGATAGCATTCAAACGCCGGTAAATTCACCAGACTGTCTTCTCGACGTAGTTCCGCAGCCGCCCGACAGTCGTTTAAGCGAGACTAATCCGTCGAAAGATGCATAACAATAGTCGAAGCAGTCGTGCTCGTTTTTCTGTCCAGCGAACATCTTTGCTGCACCAGTCACAAGTAACTGCAGTCGTTGTTTTTTGAACTCGATTGACCCCTCCCCGAAATATTGTATTACTACCAGACCTGGTGTTTTCTCGGACTTCGCGGTGCTAACTATAACGATTGGATAAAGATTCACGCTGAACTATCATATAGTTTAATACGTACATACATATCTCAACGAGTCGAATTTTTCAAAACTCAATCTAGACGTATACCAATCTATATCTAGAACTGTAAATTTTTTGTCACGGTGCATTTTGGGAGTCGTCATTTCGCTCGTGTCTACTATCTGTAGGGCAATAAAGTCTTCATTCGACTGAACAACGCTTCGAAAGAAACAATAGGTATACCACTTGTTTCAGTTTTTCAAGTTTTATTACTTAACAAAATGATACATCGAATGACGAAAAAGACACCGTCAACAATCAACCAGTCATTTAGATTAGATATGAAACATATCTGGTTAAAATAACTGACAGTTGAAGACGGCGGGTAAGCCATGGAAGGAATCTGCAAGCCGGCGAACCTCCAACCCCTTTCGGGGAGGAGGAAGTCTGATTTCCCAATGCTTCAACAGCGAAAGGAGTTTACTCTCCTCCCGACCATGGTTACCGAAAATAAATTACACCGATCTACACCATATAACATCCTAACATTTAACGTCGGATAATTGTGAATAAAGTCACTGTAACGTCAGTTCGGCAGCCGCTTCAATAACTTGAATTGAATCCGACGTTTCGTCCCTAGCTTGCGACAGGATGTTTACCATTGTTGACTATATCAGCATAATGATTTATAATATAAACAAGAATGTGATACCACACCATACATTACATTTCATTGCATCAAAAGAACTAACTCTATATGTTTATATCGCAGAAACCCTTGCAAAAAAAACAATCTAGTGTGGAGTTGACACTTGGAATAAATCACAATCTAGTGTGGAGTTGACCCTTGGAATAAATCACAATCTAGTGTGGAGTTGACACTTGGAATAAATCACAATCTAGTGTGGAGTTGACCGTTGGAATAAATCATAATCTAGTGTGGAGTTGACCCTTGGAATAAATCACAATCTAGTGTGGAGTTGACACTTGGAATAAATCACAATCTAGTGTGGAGTTGACACTTGGAATAAATCACAATCTAGTGTGGAGTTGACCCTTGGAATAAATCACATTCTAGTGTGGAGTTGACCCTTGGAATAAATCACATTCTAGTGTGGAGTTGACCCTTGGAATAAATCATAATCTAGTGTGGAGGTAACCCTTGGAATAAATCACAATCTAGTGTGGAGTTGACACTTGGAATAAATCACAATCTAGTGTGGAGT
>JAODUO010000360.1:1192500-1207754 GCA_025642075.2 Ridgeia piscesae | reverse complement strand
ATGTATATATCAGTGACACACTATTGTAAATTATGTACAGTAATATATACAATGATGCATTGTTTTTTATTCACTGGGAGCCTGTACCAACACATCGTCTACAGGAAAGCTCAAACTGTACACTATTTATAAGCTCTGGGAAAGATATTTGAACATTATAATAGCATTTTTAATTGCCTTGAGTTTTATATTATATGAACCGGCCATAACATTAATATTACATTAAGGAGATATGTTGGTGAGTATAATTAAAGTTGATGTAGGCCTACAAGTTGCTTATTTGCATTCTTTGGAACATAATGAAATTTGAAATATCTCCATAGTTTAGATTTAATTAACATGGAAGTGGTTACACACATCTATAACAATAATATTATGTATATATGATTGTTTTATCGCGCCCTTAGGTCGCTCGCCAGAGCTATCAGGCAAATCGAAAGGTGAAGGAGTGCGTTTCATGATAAATCAGTGATGGTGCAACGACTCATCAGTTTTGTCTACAACTTGCTCCCCTGAACTTGAGACTCATCATAAAATATGAGCCGTATTACCTGCCGCGAGAGCTCAGAATTTACATCCCTTGTCATGACGGGTGTGTACATCCCACCTCAGGCCAATGCTACCTCTGCGATGGCTGATCAGATCATCTGCATGGAAACCTCAAACCTGTGCTAATTTATTTTTGGTGATTTCAATCATACTACACTGTCTACCAAAGTATAAGCACCATGTCAAGTGTGCCGCGAGAGAGGGAAAGCCTCCTGCCTTCATATCGCCAGAAACAGAAAAGAGTGATATCATGTGTTCGCAATATCAAGCGTTGGGACCATAAGTCCATTCTGAATAGACTAGGGTGTAGAGCAATATAAAGACTGGGACTAAATACGCGTCAAAACATATTCATGAATAATATTATGCAGACACTGTGACATCGCACATAAGCTTCTGCTAGGACATGTTTATTCCCCAAAAGACTTTGATAGTGTACGGTAACGAAGCCGTTGTTCATCAGAAATCTTCAAAATAAAACTGAAACAGAAGGAGGGAGCTTTCATGAGAGCGGCGACCCTGCACAGTACAAGAAAACCAAGTATGATGTCGAAAGAGCGATTGTGTATGTATCGAGCAGCCTGCCCGAACCTGCTGTGCCATTCCCTCCTCCCTTCACGTACTGTGCAAGAGATGAGTAAGCTATTCAAGCAGTAGAGCATTCAGGAAGGCAGCTGGTCCTGACAACGTTTCCAGCTTCACATTGAAAAACTGCGCTAATGAATTAGACCCTGTATTCACAGAGCTATTTAACGCCTCTCTTCATCAGAATACGGCTCCTGTCTGTGTTAAGGCAGCGACCATAATTCCTTTACAAAAGAAGCCCAAAACGAAAGCCTTGGACGACTTCCGCCCCGTGACTCTGATGTCAGTGGTGATGAAGGTGTTGGAGCAACTGGTCCTTACGTATCTGAAATATGTCGCAACTCCAGTATGGATCCATTCCAGATCGCTTAAATGGACAACCGATGCACTGATGATGCTGTTGCATTGGCCCTATACTTTATGATGTAGCGCTTCGAGCCTACCAACAGTTATGCACGCATCCTGTTCGTAGATTACAGTTCCGCGTTCAACACGGTCATACTTGAGAAATCTCCACCAAGACTCAGTATAGAGTAGACAAATAACTATGTGTGTAATGTTTGTTACGATGCGTTTGGGGAATCGTAATTTCGCTCGTGTCTATTATCTAGGAGTCTACCCACGCATCGTTCGATTGCACAACACAAACAATATCCAAAAAAAAATCGTTTTGTTTTCAGTTTTATTACTTCATGAAATAATTCATCCAATGTCCATGAAAGCAACGTTAGCAAACAATCAGTCATTTTCATAAGGTATAAACAATATCTTATTAAAATAACTGACAGACAAAGACGGCGTGTAAGATGACGTCTGACGACTGTTGAATGATGTCAGTTGACCATTGAGTGATGTCTGATTACTAACGAATCGTGCCTGATGACTAATGAATGATGTCTGGAGACTACTGGATGGTGTCTGATAACTTTAGACTGATGTTTGATGACTATTGAATGATGTCTGATGACTATTAAATCATGTCTGATGACTATTGAATTGTTTTTAATGACAACTGAATTGTATGTGATGACTACTGAATAATGTCTGATGATTATTGAATGATGTCTGTTCACTATTGAATGATGTCTTATGACTATAGAGTGATGTCTGATGACAATTGAATGGTGTCTAATGTCTACTGAATGGTGTCTCATGATTATATAATGATGACTGGTGACTATTGAATAGCGTCTGATGACTATTGAATGTCGTCTGATGACTATTGAATCATGTCTTATGAGTATTGTATGGTTTCCGATTACTTTAGCATGATGACTAATAATTACTGAATGATGTCTGATGACCATTGAATGGTGTCTGATGACTATTGAATGGTGTCTGATGACTACTGATTGAAGTCTGACGATTATTTAATGGTTTCTGGTGACAATTGTAAGGTGTCTGATGACTATTTAATGATTTCTGATAATTATTGAATGATGTTTAATCACTATTGATTGACATTTGATGACAATTGAATGGTGTCTGATGTCCGCTGAATGGTGTCTCATGACATGTCTGATGACACTTGTATGATGACTGAAGACTACTAAATGACGTCTGCTGACTACTGGATGGTGTCTTGTAACATTAGACTGATGTCTGATGACAATTAAAGGATGCCTGAGGACTACTGAATGGTTTCTGATGAAAACTGAATTGTGTCTGATGACTATTGAATTGTGTCTCATGACTATATAATGATGTCTGATAACAACTAAATGGTGTCTGATAATTTTAGTATGATGACTGATGACTATTGAATGGTGTCTGATGACTTTAGAATGATGACTGTTGACTATTGAGTGATGTCTGATGACTATTGAATGTTGTCTGGTGACAATTGAATGGTGTATGATGACTGTTGAATGATGTCTGATGACTATTTCATGGTGTCTGATGACCTTTGAATGATATGTGATCACTATTGATTGAAGTCTGATAACAATTGAATGGTGTCTGATGACTATTGAATGGTTTCTGATGACAATTGAATGGTGTCTGATGACTTTAGTGTGATGACTGATGACTACTGAATGACGTCTGATGACTATTGAATGTTGTACGATGAAAACTGAATGGATTGTGATGACTACTGAATGATGTCTGATAAGTATTGAATGGTTTCTGATTACGTTAGAATGAGGACTAATGACTATTGAATGATGTCTGATGAGTATTGAATGGTGTCTGATGACTATTGAATGGTGTCTGATTACTATTGAATGGTGTCTGATGATTATTGAATGGTGTCTGATGACTACTGATTGAAGTCTGATGACTATTGAATGATGTATGATCATTATTGAATGATGTCTGATCACTATTGAATGATGTATGATGTCTACTGAATGATGTCTGATGACTTCTGAATCGTGTCTGATGACTAATGAATGATGTCTTGTGGCTATTGAATGGGGTCTGATAACTTTAGAATGATGACTGATGACAATAGATGAAAGCCTGATGACAATTGAATGGTGTCTGATGAATTAAGAGTTATGACTGTTGACTATTGAGTGATGTCTGATGACTATTGCATGGTGTCTGAAGACAATTGAATGGTGTCTGATGACTTTAGAATGATGAATAATGACCATGGAATGATGAATAATTATTACTGAATCATGTCTGATGACTATTGAATGGTGACTAATGACTATTGAAGGGTGTCTGGTGACTATTGATTGAAGTCTGACGACTACTGAATGGTGCCTGATGACTTTACACTGATGACTGAGATGACTGAAGACTATTGAAAGACGTCTGCTGACCGTTGGATGGTGTCTTGTACCATTAGACTGATGTCTGATGACAATTAAAGGATGCCTGATGACTATTGAATGGTTTCGGATGAAAACTGGGTTGTGTCTCATGACTATTGAATTGTGTCTCATGACTATATAATGATGTCTGATGACAACTAAACGGTGTCTGATGATTTTAGTATGATGACTGATGACTATTGAATGGTGTCTGATGACTTTAGAATGATGTCTGTTGACTATTGAGTGATGTCGGATGACTATTGAATGTTGTCTGATGACAATTGAATGGTGTATGATGACTGTTGAATGATGTCGGATGACTATAGAGTGATGTCTGCTGAAAATTGAATGGTGTCTAATAACTACTGAATGGTGTCTCATGATTATATAATGATGACTGGTGACTATTGAATAGCGTCTGATGACTATTGAATGTCGTCGGATGACAATTGAATGGTGTGTGATGACTATTGAATCATGTCTTATGAGTATTGTATGGTTTCTGATGACATTGGCATGATGACTAATAATTACTGAATCATGTCTGATGACTATTGAATGGTGACTGATGACTATTGAAGGGTGTCTGGTGACTATTGATTGAAGTCTGACGACTACTTAATGGTGCCTGATGACTTTACAATGATGTCTGATGACTATGGAGTTACGTCTGATGATAACTGAATGGTTTCTGATGACAATTGTATGGTGTCTGATGACTATTTAATGATGTCTGATAATTATTGAATGATGTCTAATCACAATTGATTGACATGTGATGACAATTGAATGGTGTCTGATGTTTGCTGAATGGTATCTCATGACTATATAATGATGTCTGGTGACAATTGAATGGTGTCTGATGACATTTGTATGATGACTGAAGACTATTGAAAGACGTCTGCTGACTGTTGGATGGTGTATTTTACCATTAGATGTCTGATGACAATTAAAGGATGCCTGATGACTATTGAATGGTTTCGGATGAAAACTGAATTGTGTCTCATGACTATTGAATTGTGTCTCATGACTATATAATGATGTCTGATGACAACTAAATGGTGTCTGATGATTTTAGTATGATGACAGATGACTATTGAATGGTGTCTGATGACTTTAGAATGATGACTGTTGACTATTGAGTGATGTCTGATGACTATTGAATGTTGTCTGATGACAACTGAATGGTGTATGATGACTGTTGAATGATGTCGGATGACTATTGAATGGTGTCTGTTGACCTTTGAATGATATCTGATGACTATTGGTTGAAGTCTGATGACTATTGAATGGTGTCTGATGACTATTGAATGGTGTCTGGTGACAATTGAATGGTGTCTGATGGTTTTACTATGATGACTGATGACTACTGAATGACGTCTGATGACTATTGAATGTTGTATGATGAAAACTGAATGGTTTGTGATGACTACTGGATGATGTCTGATAAGTATTGAATGGTTTTTGATTACTTTAGAATGATGACTAATGATTATTTAATGTTTTCTGATGAGTATCGAATGGTGTCTGATGACTACTGATTGAAGTCTGATGACTAATGAATGATGTCTATTGACTATTGAATGGGGTCTATAGAATGATGACTGATGACTATTGATTGAAGTCTGATGACTATTTAGTGGTGTCTGATTACTTATGAGTGATGACTGTTGACTATTGAGTGATGTCTGATGACTATTGAATGGTGTCTGATGACAATTGAATGGTGTCTGATGATTTTAGAATGATGAATAATGAACATTGAATGATGTCTGATGACTATTGAATGGTGTCTGATGACAATTGAATGGTGTCTGATGATTTTAGAATGATGAATAATGAACATTGAATGATGTCTGATGACTATTGAATGGTGTCTGATGACACGTGAATGGTGTCTGATGACTAATAAATGATGTCTGATAACTACTGAGTGATGTCTGATGAGTACTGAATTGTGTCTGGTGACTTTAGAATGATGATTAATGACAACGAAATGATGTCTGATGACTATTGAATGGTGTCTGATGACTACTGATTGAAGTTTGATGACAATTGATAGGTGTCTGATGATTTTAGAATGATAACTGATGACTACTGAATGATGTCTGATGACTATTGAATGGTTTCTGATGACAACTGAATGGTGTCTGATGAGTATTTAATGATGTCTCATCATTATTGAATGATGTCTGATCACTACTGAAAGACATTCGATGACAATTGAATGGTGTCTGATGTCTGCTGAATGGTGTCCCATGACTATATATTGAATTGAATGGTGTCTGATAACTTTTGTATGATGATTGATTTAATGACGTCTGGTGACTATTGGATTGTGTCTGATAACTTTAGACTGATGTCTGATGACTACTGAATGATGTCTGGTAAGTACTAAATGATGTCTGATGACTACTGAATGATTTCTGATGATAACTGAATTGTGTCTGATGACTATTGAAATATGTCTCATGATTATTGAGTGATGTCTAATGACCATTGAATGATGTCTGGTGACTATTGAGTGATGTCTGATGACTACTGGATGATGTCTGATGATTTCTGAATGATGTCTCATGACTATTGAATGGTGTCTGATGACTATCTGAATGACGTCTGATGTTAATTGAATGGTTTCTGATAACAATTCAATTGTTATTAGAAGCCATTCAATAGTCATCAGACATCATTCAGTAGTCATGAGACATAGTTTAAAGTTGTCAGACACTATTCTATTGTCACCAGATATGTTTCATTTGTCATCAGACACCATTCACCTGTCATAAGACACCACTCAATAGTCATCAGACACCATTTATATAGTCATCAGTCATGATTCTAAAGTCATCAGACACCATTCAATAGTCATCAGACACCATTCAGTAGTCATCATACATCATCCAGTGGTCATTAGTCATCATTCTAAAGTCATCTGACACCATTCAATTGTCATCAGGCACCATTCAATAGTCAACAGTCGTCATTCATAAGTCATCAGACACCATTCAATAATCATCAGACTTCAATCAGTATTTATCAGACACCATTCAATAGTCATCAGACACTATTCGGTAGTCATCAGACATCATTCAATAGTCATTAGTCATCATTCTAAAGTCATCAGACACCATACAAAAGTAATCAGACATCATTCATTATTCACCGTACACCATTCAATTGTCATCACAAAACGTTCAATAGTCATCAGACATCACTCCGTGGTCAACAGTCATAATTCTAACGTCATCAGACACCATTTAGTTATAATCAGACATCATTGTATAGTCATGAGACACCTTTCAGTAGACACTAGATACCATTCAATTGTCATCAGATGTCATTCAATAGTCATCAGACATCATTCAATAGTCATCAGACATCATTCAATCACCAGACATCATTCAATAGTCATCAGGCACAATCCAGTTTTCATCAGAAACCATTCAAAAGTAGTCTGACATAATTCAACTGTCATCAGACATCATTCAATGGTCATCAGTCATCATTCCATTCTAAAGTTATCAGACACCATTCAATTGTCATTAGGGGTCATTCAATAGTGATCAGACATCATTCAGTAATCATCAGACATCATTAAATAGTCATCAGACACCATACAATTGTCGTCATAAACCATTTACTTGTCATCAAACATCATTCAGTAATCATCAGTCATCATTCTAAAGTTATCACACACCATTCAAATTGTCATCAGACTTTATTCAATAGTCATCGGACACCATCAACAGTCATCAGTCATCATTATAAAGTTATCATACACCATTCAAATTGTCATCAGTCATCATTCTAATGTCATCATACACCATTCAATAGTCATCAGACATCATTTAATAGACATCAGACATCAGTCAATAGTCATCAGACATCAGTCTAAAGTTATCAGACACCATCCAATAGTCACCAGACGACATTCAATAGTCATCAGTCATGATACAAAAGTCATCAGACACCATTCAATTGTCACCAGATATCATTGTATATTGTTATGAGACACCATTCAGCAGACATCAGACACCATTCAATTGTCATCAAATGTCTTTCAATAGTGACTTCAATTAGTAGACATCAGACTCCATTCAATGGTCATCAGACACCATTCATTAGTCATCAGACATCATTCAATAATCATTAGTCATCATTCTAATGTCATCAGACACCATACAATAGTCATCATACATCATTCAGTAGTCATCACATTCCATTCAATAATCATCAGACATCACTCAATAGTCAATAGTCATCATTCTAAAATCTTCAGACACCATTCAATTATCATTATACATCATTATATAGTCACGAGTCACCATTCAGTAGTCATCAGAAACCATTCAATTGTCATCAGATGTCATTCAGTAGTCATCATACATCATTCAATAGTGACCAGACGGCATTTAGTAATCATCAGACATCATTCAGTAGTCATCAGACACCATACAATACTCATCAGACATCATTAAGTAGTCATCATACACCATTCAATAGTCATTAGTCATAATCATAATAATAAAAATAATAAAAAAAATAGTTTATTTCACTCTCTGGGCAATCAAAAAAATTGAAATGGGTACATATAACATGCAAAGTATATGTGTTAAAATAGATTCAAATAATATACAATTTAAGACTTTAGCGTAAATATAAATTATAATATAGAGAATATATCGTCACCTCAGTGCAACAAGGTTGTAACTGACATTTGTCTGAAATCTAGATTTTTGCAGTTCTGAAGTCCCATAGCACATATCTAATTAGTGCAAGAGTGTTATATCTGCACTTCCTGTCTATTTGTCTATAGAGCTCAATTAAAAAAGTTGTATCTACAGAGGTGCGAAATCACTCCGTGCAACAAGGTTGTATCTGACACTTACAACCTTGTTGCCTGGAACACTGAGCCACCATGCTGTGGATATGTCCTAGCAGTCCAGCAGGTACTAATTAGCATTACTAACAAACAAACAAACCAAGTAAACTACACTGAAAAAAGTAATATATCTCACATCCATCCACATCACATCAAGAGTTCTTTATAAATTATAATCACTGATTATACAATATGCTTAACGGAACTCCACAAATATTCCAGCCAGTCTAGACTCCAAGTGATCAGTTTTAATTAACATAAACTGACACCCTGACAGGCTCTCCTCCTGTCTACCAACTCATCAGTGTTAGCAGCATGTATATTATCTTAATTAATCTTCCTGATGATACATTTCATTACGTCTTATAACTGTATATAATGTACTTTTGGTCAAATTAATTATTCTCATTCTGTATACCGCCTTCTACATCTAAACTAACTGAAGTATATTGTTTAAGCCATCCAGCAGCAGTGCCATGTTTTCTGCCAAACATGCTGGAAGATCTACTGAAATACTGTTAATAAGTAACATGTGTTTATACATGGAGAGGCTAATTACAAAGTGATCAGGCTTATCTGTCTTATCACAATGGCAAGGCCTACTGTTGGTTTAAGCCCTGATCACCTGCAAGTGAAACCCCCTTGCCCACCCCTTGGAACCACATGTACCATTAATATGCCACACAGTATATCTGCTGTCAAATACTAGGACCTTCAGATCCTGTGCACTTTTAAGCTGATTCCTAGCATCTACTATCCTTTTTCTATTATTTTCAGTTATAATTATAACTATAATTTTAAATTATATTATATATAAGTCTTGTATTTTATTATGATTAATGTTTACATACTGTTTTAATAATGAATTTATCTGTATTTTAAGATAGAAGTACTTACCAACATTTTAACTGTATAGGCTCGTCGTGAAATGGATATATGTCATATCAACAAATAATTGCTTTATGTATGAAATATCTTGTGTATAAAATGTGACATTTTGTTACAGTTACCCCCGATAGGTGGTCTATTAGATCAGCGGTTCTTAACCGTTTTGCTTGCAACCCAGTTTTTTCTCATAAATTGCTCAGCGGCCTGTACGTTCAGACAGTTAATTTGTGAACATAACACAAGTAGGCATACTGTGGTCTAATTATTCAGTTAAAACTTTAATTTGTAAAGCTTGCTAAACAGAAAGTATCGTAAACTCAACTTCGCGCCGTTCACTTTACTGACGTGCGAACGAGGCTAAGATGGCGGACAGAATGGGGCACGAATTCGACAACACCATATCATGCGGTAATAATACAGAGACTGACAATCCATTGACAATGTAATGCACATGTATACGCTAAGCAAAGCATCATACATTTTGGTGAAAGTTACATTGAAATCTTCGACAAGTGATGAATCACACAATAATCAAGATTCTTCCAATATGTACTTGACGCACTTGTATGAAGTCAAACACATTACATCTTTCTCACAACGCATGGATGCCAGAGGAACACGCCGGGGGAATGAAGTGAGCCAAATTTTAAGGATCGTTGACCGAGAGAACGTCACGGTCTTCGTATTATATAGAGCAAAGACATACCAAAATTGCCGTATTATTCTCGCTAGATTAAATTGGTAAATGTGCACGTTGCACACAGATAAGCCTTACAATAATGCGAAGCAAAATTTACCCCGCCAGTAATGCAAATGTAATCTTTCGTACAATGATTGGTTGTGTAACAGCTAACATTACATAGGCGAATTACGATTGTTGGTATTAGTTGGTTCAATGAGTCGTAAGTGCTATTTGAATTTTATATATTGAATATTCTCCTTGTTTAATGACAGACAGACAGACTGACAAACTACAATTTCCAGAACAAGCCAATAAATTATATAATTTATTGTAGTATATTAACATAAGGATACGGAAGATGTGGTATGTAGCCTATCGCCATTAGCAAGACATCAAGTGACGCTATGTTTACACCTCCATAATATCGGCCACGCAGTGTGCTGAATACGAATAATATATACACTTCGTAAGATTTGTTTCACTTAGGCATGATAACACTCCGACCGGATTATCTTTCCTAGCGCGGCAGTTGCAGTTGATTTGTTCTTCCATGCCAATCTACTGACAACCGTGTTTAAACAAAAAACCTACACGCAAGCCGCATGGAATGTCACCCTGCTTCTACAAACAGATTGTAGGGTCCAGGTCTATGCTTACAAACTACAGTATTAGTCTTGTAATCCATTTCTTCACAGAACACCGTTAACTTGCAACATCTATTGATAACATTTAGCGTCCAGTTATATGAAATCACATTTAAATTGCTATAATTATGATATCAGCCTTTCAATTATGGTATTATTATAAAACAATTTGTATACGTTATAAACGGCCTGAACTACCTATTTGGTGCATTTATCGTATTTTATATCGGCGGTCCTTCTATTGGCTTCTATTTGAGTCGAGGTATTAACTTTACAATCCACTTCTTATCAATTAACTTACTTATACACTTAAGTCATGAATACATTTTACATGAATCAGAATTTTAAGCGGTCCTATTTCGTATGGCGTCTCAGATTCATACTACAGGTGGGATTAATGCCTTGTTTCCCATGCACCAGGAACGGGCAAGCGGGACACTAAATGAAAGCCCTTACAACTGATAAAGACTCTTGCCGAACCACTCAAAATGTGGGTCTCAATCCAGGGTTTAAGAATCGAAGATTTGACTTTAAATTACACAGAAGTATGATGAACCAGTGTGCTGCATGTCAGTGTTTCGTCTCTGTAAATAATATTACTGGTGTCGCTTCTACTACAGCGGAATCTGAATCCGGGGGTACGCCTCGGTATTACCGCGTGGCCATACTCGACGGTGACGGGTACGCGCATGCAGTCGTCAGCGTCAACACTGCTGGTACGACAGTCATTATCGCTCCTATTTCGTTGTCAACATCACTTTTGCTGCCCATAATAGCACTACCACTGACCACTGTGTATAATGCAGTCAATCTTCTACCTCTTTTTTCCTGGATAATTTATGCATTTTCTTTCCAAATTGGTGCCGATTACAAACATGGAATATTCGACATCATTATTATTCTCCTGGCTACCATATATTATGCATCATGCTTAATGTAGTGAATATTAGAGAACAATTCAGGTTTGATGGTGCCGTTTCAAATAAATTAATATGCGCATCACCAATTGTAAACCATTTATATATAGTTGAATGTATATGTTATAAAACACCATAAGAGGGCACATTTATGAGATAATCAAATATAATTGTATATAATCACAGTTTGTTATAAATATTGTTATTTGACAATATATCTAGCTTAGAATGCTTATTCTATAGCAATTAAGTAGGAACAAACGTTCAATTTGTGTGTTGATCGGTTGAGCACGCACGTAACTCAAGCATCTTTTTTCCCAGTGTTGAAATTGAATATTCGACTGATGACTGTATAGACGAATTGATAGCATTTGCAAGTAATTATTGAAGAACAGTACCTTAATTCGATGTCAATGTTATGTTTGATGACTTATTTTTATCTACTGTTTATTATGTCAAATATATGTAACTCATACATATGTATGTAACAAATGTTTCATGAATGATGCAAACTACATTTGAGGCTATTTGGTTAGTGTCTGCATCGTTATACTGTCGGATCAGTTTCCAGATCTGACTCTATCTATCTTTTTGCCGAGATGTTTAGTTGCACGATTGATATTTGACGAGAATCAATCTTATTCGTAAAAGACGATTATAAATATAAATGTATTGGAACAAGACTGCCAATGTAGCACTTACCACAAGGCTTGCGATCACTAATTTTCAATAATATGCCCTAGATGTGTGGTCCGCTGACATAATCCAAGTCATCTACTTGGCCCTTCATTCAAAAAAATATATGGCTGGCCTCAACATAGTATATTTATTTTCCTGACTGTGTAGAAATTGTAGCTTACCGTATCCGTGCAAAAATATAAGTGACGCCGTGTGTCTGCGAGACGCCCCTGTTACAATCGGGTCGATTCTGGAAAGTGCCATATTGCAAACTGTCAGCTGCTTCCTCGGACAAACTATTGCTTCCAACTCCTGTATGGCACAACAGTAACACCAGCGTCTATGTGGCACGGGTACATGGCACGTATGAGTGACATCGGCAAAGACAAGTATAGACTATATACACAAGGGTGTTCTGTTTATAACTGAATGTCGTGCGGCAGGTATTAATAAAACCGATCAATCATACACACCACGTCTGGCTCCAAACAATGCCTAACAAAAGGTACGTGGTTACACCCTTCAGAATAGAAGATCGCTAAAATAAGAACGGCAGAAAGATAAATGTTTGCGACCTTGTGAATTGTGTCCGTCTGGGTCACACGGGCTGTTGGGCGCAGGGAGACGCTCGTGCATGCAACCATTAAGGGGCATATGTTACGTGCATCAGGTTTGCGGGAAAACACTACGAAGTGCCACTTGAATATACTAGGTTTTAAAGTTATGCTTCACAGAGGCAATCCCTACACATGTCGCACGTACGGCTCAAAGCCATCAGGATCACATGGAATAGTGAATATACACCTACACACAAGATAAACTGAGTACAGAGAGAAACTGAGAGTGGAGATTTTAGAAGGATTTGCGAAGAAGCTGGTGAGAAATATATTGAAATTGGCTGGTCACATGGACAAAATGGGAGATGAAAAGCCATCAAACAAAGCAGAAGTCGCGAAAGTGAGGGGAAAAGGAAGGCGAGGAAGACCGAGATTCCGATGGGAAGACGGCGTGAACAAATATCTGGAAAGAGTGGTAGAGGAAAGTAGAAAAAGAGCGAAAGATAAACGAAATTTGAAACTATTGACAGAGAAAGGAGTGGAAGACAAGTGATGGAAAATAAGAGGAAGAAAAAGAAGAGAGACGTAACAATGTCCAACATCACACCTTGCGACAGGGATTCAGTAGGAGAGCGACATAAGCAGAAGGGTATACATGTTTGCTCTCCGCGGGAAACCACGGCCTCGCGTGCTCTCTCCCACTCCACTAATAGGCCTCAGTCCGTACATATCCATTTTACCAACATGTTCACGTGGTTAATACGTGATATAGAGTCTGTTACGCAGCTAACTGTTAAATAACTGCCACGTAACTAGTTAACTAAAAAAATATATTCTATAATAAATCGAATCTCCAAAGACCCTTTTGGTTACAAACTGAGCTTGGAGGCCACGTGTACCAGTACATCAATTGAACAATGACATTGAATGCATATTGTACCTATTATAAATGCTTTCCGCCGATGGGAAATGATACGTATTACATATACTTTCAACCTAGTGGAAACGATAGGTTAGATAAGTATGTAGTTTGATAGATAGATATATAGATAGACAGACAGACAGACAGACAGACAGACAGACAGGCAGACAGACAAGACAGACAGACAGACAGACAGACAGACAGACAGACAGAGAGATAGACAGACAGACACACACGCACGCACGCACGCACACACACACAAACACACACACACACACCACACGCACATATACACACACACACACACACACACACACACACACACACAGACACACACACACACACACACACACACACACACACACACACACACACACACACACACACACACACACACACACACACACACACACACACACACACACACACACACACACACACACACACACACACACACACACACACACACACACACACACACACACACACACACACACACACACATATATATATAGAGTTTTAAAAATGCATCGGTTAGGCGACACTCTGACGTCGTTTGGGCGACAAGTGTGGCCCTAACCCTGATATTTGGTGTCGCCCTAATACTTTTGGTCCTGCGTTACTATATCTTTCACTACAAAACAGTTACAAGTTATTAATGAGCAAGAGCACGCATTCCTAAGCTTGTATTAATAAATTGTATTTCTGAAAGTACTCAAATTTAATTATTATAAAGATTTTGCAAATGGAATGTATATGTTTGTTTTGATAATCGTATGTTTAAATAAAACATAACATCTTATGTATGTTGAATGTGTCTTTAGCAGGGATGTTCTACAATACAACATATTATCACGTAGATGAACTTATCTTGTAATATACAAATAACTTTTGTGTTATTTCATCAAAACAGCAGAGCAAACGCATTTTTGTGGTTCGCGTAATTTGTCATGCGCACTAGCTACAAATTATGCTACGCCCACTCGGTAAGGTCAAGGACGGTCTGCAAATGTTTCTTTAAGATCTAAAATTACAGATTCTGTCTCAGTTAACTTCGAGCCACGGGCACACTGCAAAATTCTCCGCTTACAGGAGGGACTGGTACGGATATGGAAGTCGGTACGGATAATTAAGTCGCTTTGTTAATAAATGTGACGACTGGCTCGTGTCGATGGCATGGGC
>JAODUO010000360.1:1170000-1187500 GCA_025642075.2 Ridgeia piscesae | reverse complement strand
CTACTTGAAAAGTTAAATAAAGCAATATCATTTTAACTGAGGAAACGTTTAAACATAACAAATAACATAAATCAATAACAAATAAATCAATATAAAATAACTGTAACTCGATATAAGGTATATTAGTACCTTATGAGATATGTCGTAATAAATCATTAGCTAATGTTCACAGTTACTAACTAAGTAACTAAGTACTTTTTAAAGTACTTTAAAAAAGATACCATGATTTATGTGTCTGTTACATTAAGCAAATAATGTAATAATGCATATGAGTGCTTTTGATATCTCAGAAGAGATAATGTTCAAGACGTTCATGTGATGAAGTATGGCAACTGAAATTATGCAACCTCCACAGCAACATCAAGTGATGTAATACAACAATAGATTTTGAAGCCTGGCCAAAGAACGAAGGTTATATTGATCTATTGGCCCTGGAACATTGATTGGGGCCATTCCACCCTATAAGCCAACAGCAATCAAGGTACAGCCATGGGTCCACTCACTACCAGCTATAATGGCTTCTTACTAATTAACAGTCAGTGCTGATAGGTGGATAACTACTTTATATCACATATTAGATATTGTGTGTGATTCACAATTTCATAGACATAAAACAAAGCCTACACAAAGTAAATCATACTTAGAAGTAATGAAATAATCACTAAAATGGTAGACAGATTTCGAAATGGTAATCAATTACATTTATAGAAACACACACACACACACACACACACACACACACACACACACACACACACACACACACACACACACACACAAACACAAACACAACACACACACACACACACACACACACACACACACACACACACACAACACACACACACACACACACACACACACACACACACACACACACACACACACTTACAATGATGCTTCCCGGAATTATGGAAGCCCGGAAATTGCCTCTACTTCCGCACTAGGCAGATCATTACTTCAGATTACTAACAATTTGTATTTCATATCAACAGCTACAAAAGACACGCATAGAAATTGCAATATTGCTGCGCTATAAATGTTCTGAATACCGATGAGACAGCAAACTATGATGCACATCAATTCCGAAAAGTCAAATAGTTATCACACCGAAACGAATTGGTGACGTGTCTACGTAGCCGAAATTCATAGCTTATTGGGATGATAAATCTCTATATGTAGCTTTCTCTAGCCAATCACTAAAGGAGACATATCCGCATGTGAGAAGCTATTTGTAATGGTCACTGTAATTTGTAACAGGAACTGTCGACCGTCTTTCTATAGAGGCGGTTTCTCCAGTGAAATACAATAACTCGACAGCCTTCTGACACATTCTGAATTGAACGACCAGACAAATCGACACCGTATGGTGAACGTTTGAGCATGTCTCAGGAACCGGCAACTACAGACACTATGAATGGATCTATCACAAATAACGTCAGTGTCGTGGATGCTAATCTTTTGATGTACGCATTTCACCCAAACAAAGCCCGGATGACACTGGTGTTTGGCACGATCGGTGTCATCGGTTTGCTTGGAAATCTGCTGGTGGTCGTAGTAATTTTTCGTTACACGAAAAATTTCGCCAAAAAGGTTACGTCCATTTATATCATCAATCAGAGTTTTATCGATCTCGTTGTTGCTGTTTTGATTCTTCTGGCGGCCTTCATAGACAGCCGCTTCCTGCCGGCAGACGACGGGGTCTGGGCTCAGATCTACTGCCGGGTATGGTTGACGCAGGCACTTCAGTGGGGATTCATTAGATCGTCGACCACCAACCTGATGCTGTTATCTATTGAGAGATACATTGCTGTCGTGCACCCGATACGCTACAAGACTTCGTTCACGAGGAAGAAAGTGACTTCATCGCTCGTGTTGGTCTGGTTGCTCGGCATTCTGTACATTGTAATCGCTAACATTCTGGTGAGTGGCGCGGTCGACGGACGGTGCTATCCAACCGCCTTCTGGCCGAGCAAACAGTTTCGTGTTATCTATAGCGTCGCCAACATCTCCATCGTCATGATGTGCCCGTTGATTCTGCACGTGTTCTGTTACGGTCGTATTCTGTACACGCTGCATTGTCGCTCTCAGCCACCGGTTTCCGCTGTCTTTACCCTTGACCGGTTAACGTCACCCGATGTCCATACGATTCGATCTGCGTCCACCAGTTCTCACGGTCTGCATGCGTGCCTCTCTGTGGGTAACTTCAAGCACGTCGCAAAGGCGACGAAGAATGTCACCCAAACGCTGAGCATCGTCACCCTTTGCTACGTCATCTGCTTCCTGCCACACCAAGTACGCGTGTTGTTGTTCCATATCGGCGGACTGGGCGAGTGCGGACTATGCTGGTTGATTCCTGTCACTCTTGTGTTCGCGCACTGCTGCATCAACCCCTTCATCTACACCGCCAGGTACGTCGAGTTCCAAGAAGGACTTCGCAGCCTGGCGTTGCACCTGCGCTTAACGTGCGACACCGCCAATGACAACAGCCATCTCTGAATGTGATAGGACCGTTGGGGATATTAGATCATTAGAGAGATATGTCTGAGATATTTACAACTATTGTTTTCGTCAAAGTGTTATTGGTGATTCGGTTATCGTTGTTACCGCTGCTGCTGCTGCTGCTGTTGCTCGTGCTGCTCCTGCTGCTCCTGCTGCTCCTGCTGCTCCTGCTGCTCCTGCTCTTACGGAATGCGCCATGCGAATGTGTGGTTCAGTTATTCAGGCAATGTATATACCTGTGAAACGGCGCCAGGTGGTCATAGCCGGTGTGTTTGCAGAAATAAGGATGTGGGTGGGTATATATTGCATAAAGCATAATTACTTAAAAGATATACGTCATCGTGTTTGTTTCTGCCCAATACTTTAAGACACTGAGATGTAATTATATGAGTATTTAATTCACTGCGAACGTCAGACTTTCTAAGAGCAGAAACAACATAGCAAGTCACACATGCGTTTACAACAAGAACACTTGACGATGACAATGTTTTGTTCTACCAGCTGTCCTTAGAAACAAATAAACAGCTACAGAGAGTGTAGTACTGGACGCCAGCAAACTACTCTACTGTGCTCCAGTGAACACAATCATGTACGTGTCCCGACGGTTCATTTGGGTGACCGACCATTTCGCGTGACTGCGCCAAAACCATGGAACTTGCTGTCGCGGCACATGAGCCAAAGTCCATGTCATATATTGTTTCAGAAACTTGAGCCGACTGAATTGTTTCACATAACAGGTTGCACTGGACGCGGGCAACGACTGTTGGAATAGCGCATTGTTATGCGTTAACTGGGTTCATTCGTTTTCTTTGTGCCAAGGAACGTTTTGTGACGGTGAGCTATGCGGCAAAGAATGGTAGGTTTTTAACTATGTGACGGACAACTGTGTGAGTTCCTTACGTTGGTGAATTCTGCGTATTGTTTTATACCATGCGCTATTGATAAGGGAGCGAATTATGAAAGTATAAAGATGTGTCGAAAAAAGGCAAGAATGATTGTAACATGAATTGTTATTTACCATGTCACAAGGTTAAACGAAACCTCACAACAGTCTTCTATGTGAAAGTATTATCATAATATTAATTACAAAAGGATGATCGTTTATTATTTCAGTGACCTAGAGACTTCTGTCAACCTGTTATTAACACACTTCAAAATATCCCAGGTCGACCGAGTGTCACCCGGTACTTCCGGTAGGACGAAACTATTATAATTTTGCAGTGCCGGCGGGGCTAGTTCAGCCGGCTCTACGAATTACATTCACCGCTTGTTCGCAGAGCTCGCATAGCAAATTGGCTTGGCGTTTTGGCGTAGCCTTTTGCAAAATGGCCGCCCGAGTGATATGTTATTTGTTACTTGGTGTTCTCCATAGAAATGCGTGCGTGCGTGCGTGCGTGCGTGCGTGCGTGCGTGCGTGCGTGCGTGCGTGCGTGCGTGCGTGCGTGCGTGCGTGCGTGCGTGCGTGACGGCGTGCGTGCGTGCGCGTGCGTGCGTGCGTGCGTGCGTGCGTGCGTGCGTGCGTGCGTGCGTGCGTGCGTGCGTGCGTGCGTGCGTGCGTGCGTGCGTGCGTGCGTGCGTGCGTGCGTGCGTGCGTGCGTGCGTGCGTGCGTGCGTGCGTGCGTGCGTGGGGCGTGCGTGCGTGCGTGCGTGCGTGTATGTAATGCGTGTAATGCTTCATGGCGGCGGATGATCGACCTAGCAGGAATTTTTTTGAATAATTTTATATAAAGTCATACAAATAAATATGTGTGCATGCGCACGCGTATGTATATATATGCGTGCGTCCAGGAGACACTGAACATATATCTAGCCAACTATACGGCGCACATATGGTAGATAACCTGGTGTGCTGTGATAAATGAAAACAAAATCAACTGAGTTGTTTGGAAAACAAATACTTTAATCAGTATTCTAAGTCAGTAGTCGTACTAATACTACTACTACTATACTACCAAGACCACCACCACCACCACAACAACAACAACAACAGCAGCAACAACAACAACAACAAACGCCAATAATAATACGATTGACCAAAGAGCGAATGTATTAACTATTCATACCCTTTTTGGTAGCCTATTATTATTATTAATTAATTATATATTAATCATCATATATAACATATGACACAGGTGAAAATGACACAGCACCTACACGATATGGAGGCATCCGTATAATATAAAGCAAAAACACTCGTTAAAGCACGAGGTTTGGCGTGCGGCGATTAGAATGCTAAATAAGTTGTTGTGCTTACACTTTGCATTTCAGTTCTGTTCTCTGACAATCGTTTTGCATATTTTAGATACGATCATGATTTGTAGGATGGATGTACGTTTTTAGGATATAAAAGTGAATTGAATGGTACTACTACTGTGTAAGCCGGCTGGTTGGCATCCTTTCAATTATACGCAACAATGGTATGTGACATTACATCAACATTTCACGGAGAATCGTGTAATGTTGGAAATGACCTCAAAACGATATACTTTGTTAAATTGAGCCTACATCGGTATTTGACACTGAGGGTAAATGTTACATATGCGTACACAGAATGTTTGACAGCGTTAAATATTCGACTTTACAATGCACAATGCGTAAGCGTAATACACACAGAATACATACACTTGATTACACTGGAATATGTAATTTGGTTACAATAACCACCCAGCAGCAACACGGATTCTGATACCTATCGTATTTGTCGTTCCAGGCAAGTGGTTTTCGTTTCGCAACAACGTTACGTCCTGTCCAATGAATTTCGCATGAATATAAGATTTCATCAAATAATAGAATCTGGAATTAACATCCGCTACAGATATCACGCGTCGGAAACAATGGCCAACAAAATGTTCACTGCACTCTGGAAAAATACACACTGACTGCAACGATTGTGAAATGTGACAAACATGAAAGCATAATATATCAACATCTATGAAATAAATTAGGCTGACAAGAAGCAAAACGAATAGCAAGTGATACTGCATTGCTACCACGTAAACGCATATATAACTTTTTAAGACCAAACATAATAGGTTTCATCAAAACCAAATTACTTGTCTACTGCGTAAAACGACATGTTTCTGGATATAAACACAAACTATTAGTCAAAGAAATTAACGTAGCGGTTAGATTGGATTGCGTGGAGAAATACCGGCTAGATCCAAGCAGACGAATATATGGCTGAAGGCCGGGATGGCGGTCTGAGACCAAAACGTTGGTTTTCAATATAGATACCATCAGTAATTACGTGACACAAACTTGAAAAAGACGATATCGCCAACAGTCTGACATGTATATAGTTGTGAATCGACAGTAACACAGCTTTTCACCAAAGGTTCACTCCAAAAGTCACTTGCCAATTAGTCGTATTCAAAATATTTAGATATGTCGCTCCTGTAAACGCTTAACCCCGACAATATTCAACCGACCAATCCGGGCACATCTCAGACATGTGCACCAGTCTTTTTGAAGACCGCAAGCTCTTCCGACGCTTTCTGCAGTTGTTCCAGTTTCTTTTTCAGTCGTTGACGTCTGTACGCTAACTCGGTTTTCTCTTTCAACGCATCCAGTGTTTCAGGATCCGTCGCCAATGCAATGACTTCATGGCGAATATTTGCCGACAGTTCGTCGACCATGTCGTACAAGATGGACATGGGAGCACAATCAGTGATGCGTCGGTTGCAAATCTAGAACAATAGAAACCGACATAACATACCACGTACAGTAGCAACAGTACTCAATAACTTTATACAAAATGCATAATAACTTCGATTTTTTTGCTCTTCACGTTTCAGAATAATTGCACGAAAATGTAAAGAAGTATTCACTGTGAGATGTTACTTTGTTTGTGCATTATTCTTTCTTCGTTTTATTGAAATTAACATTCAAACCACACATCTGAGATGAGGTGACATCAGAAGACTGTAGTTTGAATTATCGCGTAATAGCGAGAAGATGCGAGTACATTGTCTGTTGTTGCGTACGCGAAATGTTAGACAATTTTACAGTTTTAATCATGGCGGCGGCACGCCGTCCATGACTGTAGGTTATTAATAAGATAACTTCTACGAAGGCCTAACTTGTATTGCGCCTATATCCTTGGAAACCAACATAAAGGCGCATCAATGCAACAGGGTTGATCAGTCTCAGAGTAGATACACAGACTGGTTGTCAACAGATGGATTTATACGCCAACCATCTATAGTGGATAATCGATCTATTACTTGTATAATACTACTAAACATTTCAAAGTTCAGCTTGTATTGTCCTCACGCAGTACGTGTAGGTACTTAGTTATTTTAATATTAAAATGGAAAAATAATATTCCTATATTTCCAGCGGTCTGTCCATTTGAATAATAGCCCGCACTGAATGTACGTTTCATGTGAAGATAAAACATAACTCCTTTTATCACTGCATCATATTTATAAAAATCTGAGGTGTGTCATCACATCACCGGATGCTGATTTATATATTGTAGCATTTCACATTGAATTAGACTAATACTGTGATTCACATTATCATCACCAAACCTTTATCAAACTCCAAAATATAAGCTTTCGACAGCCAACAGTTAGGTTTGATTGTTACGATTTCATGATAATTTATGTCTTCGTGAAATTGGGTGTTATTAGAAAAAAACATGAAGTAAACATAATGTAAATAAAAAAAATTGTTGAAACTGCTTTTAGTCAAATGAATAAAACTTAAGAAAAGTACAAGACAACTACATGTACAACCACTGCACCTGATGTGCATTACATATTAAAAACAATTACTACACTGCACATCTCTGTTAGAATGAACACCGCGGTTATATAAACACATTAATTCAACGATAGAACACATAATTATTGTCCTACAAGCGAACGGTCAAAAGACGGATCGACACGCCTTCGAATACCTTATTTAGTAAAAACAACAACAACAACAACCGCATATTAGCTTGGTATGCACTTACGTTCAGATACGCCATCACCGTAAGAAACAGCGACTCAGACTCAGTCAATCTATCTTCAACACGTGTTTGGTTGACGGTAGA
The DNA here is from genome assembly GCA_025642075.2 of Ridgeia piscesae. NCBI lineage: Eukaryota > Metazoa > Annelida > Polychaeta > Sabellida > Siboglinidae > Ridgeia > Ridgeia piscesae. The sequence continues at coordinate 1,179,957 of JAODUO010000360.1, read as the reverse complement.
CTCTGACACGTGTTGTGGAACTTGCGGTGGCCGGTTATCCGGTGTTTCTTTTCGCTGTGTCGCTGCTTCTCCCTGCCTTTGTCTTCGGGCTTGCTGATTCTGTAGTCGATCTAAACGACACAGGATTACAAGTACAAGAGAGAAACGAGTTTGATTGAGTCAAACATGCGAATTCGTAGAAAATGTTTGCAAACTTGAATTTTATGTTTGCAACCGAAATTTACAATACCGTAAGTTAATAAAAAGCGTCAATCTATTCAAAGTAATACCCATCACAAGCCTATTTATAGAGATGAAATTATAAAGATATATATATATATATATATATATATATATATATATATATATATAATAGATGCCCATTACATTTGTGTACATGGATATCATACATAATTGTGTTATTGTGTTCGCGGACATTTCCAGTACGTCCCTCACACACACACACACACACACACACACACACACACACACACACACACACACACCACGCACGCACGCACGCACGCACGCACGACACACACACACACACACACACACACTTTACAACGACACTACCTAAAATAGACTCGTAGTCCTTGTCCTGGGCGAATGGCTTCTTTTCCATCTTGAGCAGTTTTTGCAGAGCTTCCCGGCATGCGTGTTCTGCGTCGTCGGTTAGTTTTGCCACGAGACGCTGGAAGTAATATACAGTGTAATTTCCTTTTATACAAAATAAACAAAAGAGGAAGTAAGCTTCCAATTAATATGCTTTTGTTTGTGGTTTATCTTTAGGCGTACAGTGCATCGTGTCATGTGTTACAGTCTCCAGATATAAGTAACACATTGTGTTTAGTTAGTTACGCACAGTGTAACTTGTTATTACGCTTTTGTGTCTTAAGGCATAGATAGGCATACACGTATCGAGACGCGTTTATCGTACAGACTGGCATCTGAATACAGACATCTTATTTTATGAGTACTAGTAGTGTTGCCCTGCTTCGCGTGTATATATTTTCATCAAAGCCATATCTACGCCAATTGTTATAATACAAATGCAATCTTCCTGATTAATCCCACAACGTGTCCTAAGAATATGACCCTTCCTCCAATCAAGTGAATTTAAAAATAACTACCATGCATAACAAAGATACTTCTGGCATAATTGTTAACATTAGTAACCCTGAAGATACGACATTTCAACCCTTAAAGTGTTCACTGATGCTGCTCCTAGAATAACCCCGTCTTTACTTGAAAATACAAAAACCCAAAAGATGAAACATTGACGAACTACAATTATTTTTGGTTGCGTGGTAACATGTTGTGTTCAATAATATAACTGATCATAGCCTGAACATCAATAGCATTTGCATGTTCATATGTAAATTCCGATAACGTGAAAACTGTCCAAAATAAATTAAGCAACACATCTATACATTACATTAGCATCTTTATCATACCTTGATTTTTGCCTCAAGTCGTGGATGGTTTTCAAAGTGGTTTGTTGCAAGTCTGCCAAATGTTTCCCCAGCCAAGTTACTGACGTTCTCCAAAGTTCTCATCATTGGTTCCTCATATTTCTTCACGATCTCAACAACGAGGATCTGGCAAGTTGAATATTTGCGGAAATTCGGTAGCTCTCGACCACGCTGTCCTGTCGCAACCTTCGTGATGTGGTCGATGTAACCGTCACATTTCTCTACCAGAAGGAGATAATATCGCATAAGATTTATGCTGGTCGCCAGGGTGAGTTACATTTAAATAAAAACAAAATGGGTTGTGAGGTTTGTGTTACATATAGCTTTTACAAAACGTGTTTACAAAGCTAGATTGTTTTCATGAAGGTTTATATAGCAGGATAAGTATTATTACTTTACTTTCTGTGGTTTTTGTTTAGTTTGTAAATAAGCTAACATTCTGTATTGTCGCACATTTGACAGTTGACAACTGTTACGACCGTTGCAATATTTCTTTGAAAACTTTGCGAATTTATTCATGGTAGGTAAGAGTAATTAGTTGTGACCGTCTAGGTTTTATTGTGCATATAATATATTTGCTAGAGCTAGATTATATAGCCATAATTGGCGCATAATAAATACAATCTTATAAACGACAACACCAATATGTTTCACAAAATGTGCCTTCTAGGGGGATCTGTGTAATTCTGCAATCTAAAAGACAACGTGGTTATCTTGAACGTGTTTGGAGTAAAAAAACGTTCGTCATTATATTAGATATGTCTCGATATTTGAAACAGTGCCATATAAAATAAGAATATTTGACAAATATGGTGTCAAGTAACTGTAAAAATCCTCATCAATTATAGAGTTGCATAAATGCATTTTTACATCGAAGTTCTGTTCCATCTCTGCCAAAACACAATTTATTAAGTTATCTTTGTGATGTATTATGTGGTTATTGTAACCATAAAATTCCATATACAATCTTCGTTCACAGTTCATATGTTAAAAACTGTAAACGTTCAACCTCCGTAAATAAATTACTTACTATTTTCTTCTTTTTCTCCAGCTAATGTTGAGGAAGTGAGGCTACTAAGTAGTATTCTCCAAATAACTTTTGTGACCTAGATCCATTGTAAACTGCACTATTGAAATCATGTATTGATTTTTTTACTTGGTACGATAACATTTTTTTTTTTTTTTTTTTTTTTTTTTTTTTTTTTTTTTTTTTTTTTTTTTTTTTTTTTTTTTTTTTTTTTTTTTTTTTTTAAATAAAGTTCACTGTATAAATTATTATTATTATTATTTTAACTCCATGTAATCTTGTCTTAATAGTTATCATATGCTTTTTGCTGTGCTGTGCTGTGCTGTGCTGTGCTGTGCTGTGCTGTGCTGTGCTGTGCTGTGCTGTGCTGTGCTGTGCTGTGCTGTGCTGTGCTGTGCTGTGCTGTGCTGTGCTGTGCTGTGCTGTGCTGTGCTGTGCTGTGCTGTGCTGTGCTGTGCTGTGCTGTGCTGTGCTGTGCTGTGCTGTGCTGTGCTGGCTGTGCTGGGCTGTGCTGTGCTGTGCTTTCTGTGCTGTGCTGTGTGTGCTGTGCTGTGCTGTGCTGTGCTGGGGCTGTGCTGTGTGTGTGTGTGTGCTGTGCTGTGTGTGTGTGTGTGTGTGTGTGTGTGCTGTGTGTGGCTGTGTGTCGTGCGGCTGTGCTGTGCTTGCGGCGGCTGGGCTGGGCTGGGCTGGGCTGGGCTGGTGGGCTGGGCTGGGCTGGGCTGGGTGCGGTGGGTGGGTGGTGGATTTATGATATTTATGATAGTTATGATAGTTATGATAGTTATGATAGTTATGATAGTTATGATAGTTATGATAGTTATGATAGTTATGATAGTTATGATAGTTATGATATCTATGATATCTATGATATCTATGATATCTATGATATCTATGATATCTATGATATCTATGATATCTATGATATCTGTGATATCTGTGATATCTGTGATATATGTGATATCTGTGATATCTGTGATATCTGTGATATCTGTGATATCTGTGATATCTATGATATTTATGATATTTATGATATTTATGATATTTATGATATCTATGATATCTATGATATCTATGATATCTACGATATCTACGATATCTACGATATCTACGATATCTACGATATCTACGATATCTACGATATCTACGATATCTACGATATCTACGATATCTACGATATCTACGATATCTATGATATCTATGATATTTATGATATTTATGATATTATGATAGTTATGATATTTATTATATTTATTATATTTATTATATTTATTATATTTATTATATTTATTATATTTATTGTATTTATTATATTTATTATACTTATTATTTGTATCTTATTTACCATAGGTATATTTATTTATGTATTGTTGTATTTATTATCGCATAGATCAAAATAATATACTACAATGGCAGTCACTAGGATAGAAATATAATAAATATTTACCAAACATGGTTTCAATGCAAATAAAATGTCACGCGTCACGCAATACCCGTTGTATAATGTATGTGCACAAATGACGAAGCTGGAGATATAGTGAAGTTCAAGCTAATCGATATACCCTAGTCGTGATAGTGCAGAGTTGTACAATTACATTAGTAATGCTATTAACATAAAGGTACTCGGCATGTTTTAGGCTCTGGTTGTTAAATTAAATACAAACACGAATTGGGTCCTTCTTACCCGGGCGGAAACTTTGAATTTCTGTTTCCATTTCCTCAAAATATTCCCTACATCCAGGAATGACTTGGTAACCATCCACTCGCTTGTGTTCCCCGTCTGCGATATCTCTGACGTCATCCGTGTACTGCTGAAGTAGCTGATGGTACAACGCAAGTCATTAATAGTATTACATGTAGCAACAGTTGATATAATTGTATACATGCGATGGGTTTTCAAAACAAATCATTAGCTAAATTGTCTGCCCCATCTCTACCTAAACATGATTCAGTAAGTTCTCCTTGTAACGTGTTGGATTAATTTCAGTATAATATTACCTTATATCATCCTTCTAAGGTCACACGTTAAATCACGCATTCACTACGTTCTTGTCGTACTCTATCTACTGCTGATGAAGTGACACAGTCACGACGTTCTTATCGTACTCCATCTACTGCTGATGAAGTGAAACATTCACGACGTTCTTATCGTACTACATCTACTGCTGATGAAGTAAAACATTCACGATGTTCTTATCGTACTCCATCTACTGCTGATTAAGTGAAACATTCACGACGTTCTTATCGTACGCCATCTACTGCTGATGAAGTGAAACATTCACGACGTTCTTATCGTACGCCATCTACTGCTGATGAAGTGAAACATTCACGACGTTCTTATCGTACTCCATCTACTGCTGATGAAGTGAAACATTCACGACGTTCTTATCGTACTACATCTACTGCTGATGAAGTGAAACATTCACGACGTTCTTATCGTACTCCATCTACTGCTGATGAAGTGAAACATTCACGACGTTCTTATCGTACTACATCTACTGCTGATGAAGTAAAACATTCACTATGTTCTTATCGTACTCCATCTACTGCTGATTAAGTGAAACATTCACGATGTTCTTATCGTACTCCATCTACTGCTGATGAAGTGAAACATTCACGACGTTCTTATCGTACTCCATCTACTGCTGATGAAGTGAAACATTCACGACGTTCTTATCGTACTACATCTACTGCTGATGAAGTGAAACATTCACGACGTTCTTATCGTACTCCATCTACTGCTGATGAAGTGAAACATTCACGACGTTCTTATCGTACTCCATCTACTGCTGATGAAGTGAAACATTCACGACGTTCTTATCGTATTCCATTCACTGCTGATGAAGTGAAACATTTACGACGTTCTTATCGTACTCCATCTATTGCTAATGAAGTGAAACATTCACTACGTTCTTATCGTACTCCATTCACTGCTGATGAAGTGAAACATTCACGACGTTATTATCGTACTCCATCTACTGCTGATGAAGTAAAACATTCACTATGTTCTTATCGTACTCCATCTACTGCTAATGAAGTGAAACATTCACGACGTTCTTATCGTACTCCATTTACTGCTGATGAAGTGAAACATTCACGACATTCTTATCGTACTACATCTACTGCTGATGAAGTGAAACATCCACGACGTTCTTATCGTACTCCATCTACTGCTGATGAAGTGAAACATTCACTACGTTCTTATCGTACTCCATCCACTGCTGATGAAGTGAAACATTCACTACGTTCTTATCGTACTCCATCTACTGCTGATGAAGTAAAACATTCACTATGTTCTTATCGTACTACTGCTGATGAAGTGAAGCAAATAATTATTTATTCTCCAAAAATACTTGTTTTTATCTTGATCAATTGTCAACTGTGCAGTTGAATGCATGCCTTAAGTTTTTACTTCGTACGACAACAAATATCATAAATATAGGTCACATAGGATAGATGTCGTTCTATATCATTTTTAGCTAGTGCATTAGCGGTATTCGTCAGTATTTGCTTCTTTCTGTTGCAAAAACTACTGTAACTCCAATAATAACTAGTATAACTCCACTAATAACTAGTATAACTACACTAATAACTAATAGTCTTTTCAAAACAGGTTCAGGTTTTTCCCATTCTGTATCAGTCCTGAAGTCGTGCATTAGCTTCTTGTCTGATATCGTACCATTTTGACATATGTACTGTTACACACCATACACATTCTTATAATCATCCAACGTATAATTTACATTGATTGCGTACTTCTGAAGGGATCCTTTCCAGGTCCGATTACCATGTTCTTATTTACCCTTTGTTCCTACAGAAATACTAATGTTGTAACGACGTCTTTGCTACTTTGTCTTAGTGTGAGATCAGTTAAAACTATAAAACAATTTCGCCGCCATTTAGAAACGCATCTTTACAAACTTGCTTATCCATCATAGCTGCCTGGCGTGGGATTACAATTGTTGACTGCTGGAATATGTTTTATTGGCTCTAATGACTAACCCTGTTGTTTTTATGCGATTTTGATATTGGTGTTCCACGGATATAGGCACAATAGACGTTTCATTATTATTGTTATAAGTTACGTTCGCGAAGATGCAATATAAACTGTTTCAAATGAATGAGAAATTACCAGTAAGTCTTACTACCTTGAGAAAGGTTGTCATCTCGAGGAACCTCATACACACTGACGCAAGGGAAACTCCATGTATTACCTGTAGTAGGTAGTCTGTTAGCTGACGGACGTCATCTGGCACTCCAGGCGGCAGGCTCAGCAGGGACCGTTTTGTCTCGTTCAACATGTCATGCACTTGTCCATCTATATCCGGAAGCGCCCTCTGTTGGGAATAATACGACGTATCAATAGTGCACTCTGATGGGAATAACACGACGTATCAATAGTGCACTCTGTTGTGAATAATGCAACCTATTAAAAGTGCCTTCTGTTGTGAGTAACACAACGTATCAATAGTGCCCATTGATGGGACTAATACAACGTATCAATAGTGCCATCTGTTGGGAATAAAACAAAAAATACCAATAGTGCCCGCTGTTGGGAATAAAACAAAGTACCAATAGTGCCCGCTGTTGGGAATAATACAACGTACCAATAGTGCCCTCTGTTGGGAATAATACAACGTACCAATAGTGCCCGCTGTTGGGAATAATACAACGTACCAATAGTGCCCTCTGTTGGGAATAATACAACGTACCAATAGTGCCCGCTGTTGGGAATAATACAACGTACCAATAGTGCCCTCTGTTGGGAATAATACAACGTACCAATAGTGCCCTCTGTTGGGAATAATACAACGTACCAATAGTGCCCCTGTTGGGAATAATCAACGTACCAATAGTGCCCTCTGTTGGGAATAATGCAACGTATCTAATAAGTGCCCTCTGTTGGGAATAATACAACGTACCAATAGTGCCCTCTGTTGGGAATAATGCAACGTACCAATAGTGCCCTCTGTTGGGAATAATACAACGTACCAATAGTGCCCTCTGTTGGGAATAATACAACGTACCAATAGTGCCCTCTGTTGGGAATAATACAACGTACCAATAGTGCCCTCTGTTGGGAATAATACAACGTACCAATAGTGCCCGCTGTTGGGAATAATACAACGTACCAATAGTGCCCTCTGTTGGGAATAATACAACGTACCAATAGTGCCCTCTGTTGGGAATAATACAACGTACCAATAGTGCCCGCTGTTGGGAATAATACAACGTACCAATAGTGCCCGCTGTTGGGAATAATACAACGTACCAATAGTGCCCGCTGTTGGGAATAATACAACGTACCAATAGTGCCCCTGTTGGGAATAATACAACGTACCAATAGTGCCCCTGTTGGGAATAATACAACGTACCAATAGTGCCCCTGTTGGGAATAATACAACGTACCAATAGTGCCCCTGTTGGGAATAATACAACGTACCAATAGTGCCCTCTGTTGGGAATAATACAACGTACCAATAGTGCCCCTGTTGGGAATAATACAACGTACCAATAGTGCCCTCTGTTGGGAATAATACAACGTACCAATAGTGCCCTCTGTTGGGAATAATACAACGTACCAATAGTGCCCGCTGTTGGGAATAATACAACGTACCAATAGTGCCCGCTGTTGGGAATAATACAACGTACCAATAGTGCCCGCTGTTGGGAATAATACAACGTACCAATAGTGCCCCTGTTGGGAATAATACAACGTACCAATAGTGCCCCTGTTGGGAATAATACAACGTACCAATAGTGCCCCTGTTGGGAATAATACAACGTACCAATAGTGCCCGCTGTTGGGAATAATACAACGTACCAATAGTGCCCCTGTTGGGAATAATACAACGTACCAATAGTGCCCCTGTTGGGAATAATACAACGTACCAATAGTGCCCTCTGTTGGGAATAATACAACGTACCAATAGTGCCCGCTGTTGGGAATAATCAACGTACCAATAGTGCCCCTGTTGGGAATAATACAACGTACCAATAGTGCCCGCTGTTGGGAATAATACAACGTACCAATAGTGCCCTCTGTTGGGAATAATACAACGTACCAATAGTGCCCTCTGTTGGGAATAATACAACGTACCAATAGTGCCCGCTGTTGGGAATAATGCAACGTACCAATAGTGCCCTCTGTTGGGAATAATACAACGTACCAATAGTGCCCTCTGTTGGGAATAATGCAACGTACCAATAGTGCCCTCTGTTGGGAATAATGCAACGTACCAATAGTGCCCGCTGTTGGGAATAATGCAACGTACCAATAGTGCCCGCTGTTGGGAATAATACAACGTACCAATAGTGCCCTCTGTTGGGAATAATACAACGTACCAATAGTGCCCTGTGTTGCGAATAATACAACGTACCAATAGTGCCCGCTGTTGGGAATAATACAACGTACCAATAGTGCCAGCTGTTGGGAATAATACAACGTACCAATAGTGCCCTCTGTTGGGAATAATACAACGTACCAATAGTGCCCTGTGTTGGGAATAATACAATGAATACTGCTAAAACTAATTATATATTATTTGGCAGATATAACCGTCAACAAAATATTGCTATTATTATCAATAGGAAAACAATATTACTATACAGAGAGTTAAAACCCATTAATTGTCTTGGTGTCTTAACTGATGAATCATTAAACTGGAAGAACCACATTAACATGGCAAAATCCAAATGATCGAAAATAGCATTTGTTATGTACAAAGTTATCCATTGTATCGACCACTCCAGGTTGCGTACTCTGTATCGTTCAATTGGTTTACATATATTGTTCTGAAGTATGGGGAAACGCATATGTAATAAACTTGCAATGTATTATATTGTTATAGAAAAGAGTTATTAAACCGATCTACGTGCCAGATGAAGGGATCATATAAATAATTTGTTCTACAATTATCGCATTCTAAAATTCAATGAGACAGTTGAACTCAAAAAAGTATTTAATTTATGTTTAATGCCTTTTCATAATGTTTTACTAAATGACCTACAGCAGGTGTTTGTAAAAGCTTGTGCAATCACGCCCTAAAAGTAGAAAATAATTTTGAGAGAAAATGTGCTCAATTGTACAAATTCGCAAAGTTCATTCTGTACTCATCATGACATTTGGAACTCACTAAATACAACGTAACGTGATATATATATATATATATATATATATATATATATATATATATTATATATATATATATATATATATATATGTATATATATATATATATATATATATATATATATATATATATTACTTATTATTTATTTTATTAATATATATATATATATATATATATATATATATATATATATATATATATATATATATATATATATATATATGGGGGTTTTTTTTAAGCGTGCTACGTTAATATACTTTCTTTTTAAAGTATTTAACAGGGGTAGTCTCAAGTGTATAACTTTTGTTCTACTCTTTTTCAATGCATATGCCTTCATTATTTTCCA
>JAODUO010000360.1:1157500-1165000 GCA_025642075.2 Ridgeia piscesae | reverse complement strand
ATATGAAAGGGAAGGAGGGAGATAGGGAGATTTTTTTCTGGATGGCGAAGGGAGGAATGCAGGAAGAAGCAGGCGAAGGAGGGAAAAGGAGAGACACCATATTTGTCTTGGTAATTAACGATGTCGTTCTACTAGAATTTGTAACAAACACACGATTACGATGTGTTACAAGCATACGCGCGCGCACACGTGCACACGCACGCACGCACGTACACACACACACACACACACACACACACACACACACACACACACACACACACACACACATTCGTAAGTATGGAACTTCCATCTTCCGCGATTTCATGCGCAATTGTTGTTTATGTTATTTCATGGTGAGCGTATTTTTCTTTGTACTGTATTGTTCACTTGGAAACAAACTTCATTCACACACACAAAGTAGAGTGGAATAAATTACCTGTGCCTCGTGGCAGTGGCACACCAGAGATGGCTTCCAGCACGGAGCTCTTGCCCGAGCTCTGGTCTCCAATAACTGCAACTTCAGGCAGGGAAATATCATTGTCAAGTCCGAGCAACCTCAGTGCATCAATGAGATCGATGAATGGACGAACGTCGTCCTGGAAGACTGTTGAAAAAGGGGACGATGGCTTTGGGTCTCCCATCTTCTTTGCCTGCAGCGAGAATGAACAAGCAATCATTTATTTACATATACAGGAAGCAATTTTAATCACGTTGATATGTAATTCACACCTTCTCGTCTATGTTTACGCTTCGTCTTTATGCTACGTAACAGCAACGTCTGTGTTTCAATACGTGACGTGCAGACATGTCCGTGTGACCATGATTTGACGAGCACTGTGCCATGTTTTTTTTTTATTTCCCAAACTTTGACATCGTGGGAGGTGGTCGCCGCCTTTACTCTAGAGCTGTCTTTGGCGTGACTCACTCCTATATTAACAAATATTGTAATCATTGTAAATGTTCGAATTTTTCAAAGGTACTTCATTATTATATTAGACGTTTCTGCGCGAAAATAAGAATTATGTCTATCCTTATTGTATCAGGTAGGCATAACATATATAAAATAAATCATGTGACAGCGTGTTCGAAATTAAATCACACCAATTTACAACTAATGAAATAATTTCAAACGCTATACTACTCAATCCTCATTAATATTCATGAAGCAATGACGCACAAATTCATACTCCCTCCCTAGATGAAACGGTCATTGTTTTCAACCACACAAAAATATATCAAAGTTTGAGAAAAAATATTACAATATACCGTGGCTCCGTGCTCATCAAATCATATTTGGGCAATGATTTTGTCAAGCGTTTCAGTCCGCCTTTAAGACATCATGCTAAAGAAACCATTTCCGTTTTACGACAGGTAACCATTTTATGTTTACAGCGATACCAGCGGCGTTCGGGAACACCACTCTGTCGCAAAGATGGATGCCTAAATTGATCCACCAGAAGAAGGCAAACGTTGAAGTAAACATAATCTAAAACTGCTACAATTATACATTAGCAAAAGCTCATTTGTGAGTATCACAGCCTGTCCTGATCTCCTTGTACGGCACCCTGCAACTTGGAACTTGCAATATCAGTTGTACGACAATATCTACGTTTTCACATGACGCTCTTTGGGGGACAATGTGGTTTTCGATGTTGAGGCGGCATTTGCCAGTTTGGATTTTACAAATTTGTTGTCGATCCGGTAATTTGTTTAATCACAAGCATAGGTCCCCGAAACGCAATAGCCTTGTTGTTGTCCGAGGCGAGAATAACTAGTTTGGTTATATTTGCAGAATGGTATTAGTACAGTCACACGGCTTAAGCTAAGACAATGTATTTATGTGGAAGAGTATGTCATCTTTTGAAATGTCTGGTGCTGTAATATTTGTGTTTGGAACAAAACCTTGCATAGTGTCGTCGTTGTAATACACTGACATAGTAATTTGAAAGCCACGTAAATGATTTGATAATTGTTTACTAGACAGTACACACCTTCTCTGCAGGTAGCAATGACAGACGTCCAACACACAAGAGTAAAGCTACTTTGGAAAGGTGTCCTGCGTTGTTGAACCAGGTAATACATATTGAAACAAAATGAGAAAAGACACGAAAATCAGGTTTTACACAATGTGTGTATAATTGTGTGTATAAAAATGGCAAAATTGGGGAATATCGAGTCAGGGAAGGCGCGTTTGTTGCAATAGATTAGCTAAAGGATTTTAGAAAGGTGCAATTTAGTAACACATAACATTCACTGTACACAAAATTAATACATAACCATTTTAAATGTGTCCCTCTATTGATCAAACGGAATTTCCGTTAAGTGATTAGGAAACAGATCGACGTAGGTTTAATAACAAACATTTGACAGTTTCATTTTTGTACCGCCTTGTTTGTTTGACGCTAACGCGCGGTGAAGTGTGGGGCGCGAAGTGCAGTTTTTAAGTCGAGGAAACAAGGGCTCGACTCGTGTGCTAGTAAGGTCGAACCGTACACGATGTCTACGACCTGTGAGTAGTTGAGCGCATATCCAGCGAAAACACAGCTGAGCACATCTTCATCCAAAGCAGAAGAAGAACAAGATGATGATGATGTTGAAGGAGAAAACGAAGGTAGATCAGTGATTAAATTATGCATAACATTACATACCTTCAAATTGACATCGAATACCTTGCGGACTTCCGGTGTTCTTGTACTGGTGTTCATCTCCTGGAAAAGAACGCCATTCCCTACCTCAAGGTGATGCGATTGGGTATTTTATGATTCTCAAAGGGGGATGCAGTTGACATTTGAAGTTGAAGATTTGATTTTCTTTCGCTTTGATGGATTTTTCTTGCAACACACAAATGTTAACATCACATTTGTTTTACAATGCAACTGTTTTTCAAACTGTTGCCTTCATATGCATTCAACTTGAAACACTTGGTAAGTTAACACACGACATATCTGTGGGTGTAGCATATACACGTGACGTGTATCATAATTATGTATGTATATTTGAGTATATGCGTCCGTTCGTGTATGATATATGTGTAGGTGTGCTTCCGTTCCTGTGTGTATAATAATAATATATTTATTTGGTATAGCGCCACATCCATAATCGTTCGTGGCGCTTCACAACATATTACAATTAAAAAGACATAACAAATATATGTATACAATAAGACAAATACTTGTGTTTTAAAATAAATGTAAAAAAAATATATAGGTATATAAATAAATAAAATTAGTACGATATTAAATAGCGTAGCACTTTTAGATATATAAATAAATTACGTATTTGTCATAAAAACACATAATAACCGGTCTAGTGTATAATTACATTGCAATGAGACTGATAAATGACGGTATATGCATAATTATTATTAGTAATAACTAGTTTTGTATATATTAAAACTGTAAAATAATAATAATCATAATAATTACGTAACAATAATGCCAATGAATAAGTGTATAATTTGTATTGATAATATTACCAAATAATCTAGTAAAAAATTAATAGTGTTCATGTCAAAATTACTCTAATATGCGACACGAAAAAATGTGTCTTCAGTAGACGTTTGAAGATGGTCAGATTGTCACAAGTCTTAATGACCGTTGGTAAATTGTTCCATAGGGACGCAGCAGTGACAACGAACGAGCCGTCTCCAGCTTTGGTACGAGTACGCTTCACTTCTAACATGTTATTGTTCGCAGAGCGCAGTGTTCTTGTCGGTTGATACGGGCACACGAGTTCAAATAAATACACTGGCGCGTCGTTGTGCATGGCTTTGTAAGTGAATACAAGTAGCTTGAAATCAACTCTGCACACAATGGGCAGCCAGTGGAGTTCGCGTAGCTAGGGTGTGGCACTGTCGCTACGCGGGCTACGCACAATCAACCTGGCAGCTGTGTTTTGTATTCGCTGTAGACGGGCGATGTTAATTGCAGACGTACCGTATAAGAGCGCGTTACAGTAGTCAAGCCGTGATGTGATAATGACATTGACAACGCGTTCCTTTACCGGTCTGGGGATAAAGCGGCCGGTGGTCCCTTCTGCCTGGTGTCTATGCCCGGGGAAGTAAAGGATCACACACAGGGAGTAAGTGTGTAACCTGTAGTGGGTTCACAAATTCTAGAGAAGAACAACCCCTGCGTTAGCAGCCCACGTTTGAGCTGTTTGGAGGAAACCTCCTGAGAGCTGTTCTTCGTCTTCATAGACAAATAATAAAGTGCGCAATAAATAGACACGTTTATTTGCCACGTACATTGCGCAACCGCAGGTTTCAGTTTCGTTTTTAAAAGCATCATGCAGTAACACGGTGAGTCGCACCGATGAATTCGGCGCTCGTGAGCAGCGCGTGCGGCTTCTCTCGCGCTAAATACAAACGAGGCAAAGCTGTTTAGATTCTTAGTTATCACTAGTCTCGCTTAACCGACTGTTGGTCGGCTGCGGAACTACGCCGAGAAGACAGCCTGGTTACTTAGTCGGCTTTTGTTTGTTTATCCGCCTGCTGCCACCTCACGGACACTGGTTAATCCTGCCGTAATTTCTATGTTTACAAAGAACTGCAAATTTGTATTTCTATTTATTTTGTAGAGACGCTGATTGGCTTTCACGACAACTATGGAGTAAAAACTAAAATAAGGATATCATTTCATAAGATAATACTGTACTATTAAGTGTATTCAACAGTAAACTTATGTTCACAAAAAGAAACAGAACTACACATTTACAGTTGTTTTTGAAGCATGAATTATGACATGAGTAGCCTCAATTACATAACCTCTCTGAGATAGCAGCTTATTTTAGCCTCACACCCGGATAACATTCAAAGGCCGGCTAAATTACCAGTCTATCCCCTCGGCTGAGTTTCGTAGCCGAGCGAGAGCCGGTTGAGAGAGACTAGACCGTCTCGTGATGTTCCTCGAAGTTTCCCTCTGAGTGTGAACGACACAACAACGAACAGTAATTGTTCTTGCGTCTTCATAAACTGCTACTTACCTGGTCTACGTCATATAAAGACAATTTGTCGTCGTGTGACCGGCGTGGCTGCCAGTGACGACTGAGTTGCCAACGAGTGACGTTATCTAGGAACGTTGAGCCTGTATTGCCCATTCTCACGTCGCTAGCTCCGAGTGTTAATAGTATACGTGGACAGCCGCGGGAGTCACCGCTGTCGATGCGGCACAGCTGACGTTACACACAGAAATGAAAGCCTCAATAGGCGTGATACAATTCCCGTTTCCGGACAATACAATCGCGTGGCTTAAATTAAATGTTCCCACGCAGTTTGTTTTTCTGCACAAGACGCGTCTTTCACTTTCGTTTTCCGTCCAGTGCAGTAGAACTGTGACGTTGACATAAGCATACACATAATACACGATGCCCTGCGTGTGTATACTTATCGCGCGAGAAAACGAAACTGAAAGAAACTTGATAATGAATCAGCATCCTATATTTAAATACGACTAATCATACGCATCCAATGCAACAGAACCGTGACGTTGATATAAACATGCACACAATACACGATGCGGCCATGTATTGTATTCGTGAATGTGCGAAGTCTTCAGTCACACTTGGTGCAAGACTCTACAGCGACTGCACTTTGCAGTTGTATTGACGTTGATGTATTGCTAGCTTAAGCACATTACCATAAAAAAGAACGCCAAATACTACAATTATGCTCCAACCCTAACCTACCCAGAAACACACACACACACACACACACACACACACACACACACACACACACACACACACACACACACACACACACACACACACACACACACACACACACACACACACACACACACACACACACACACACACACACACACACACACACACACACACACACACACACATACACACACACCACAATACTTGTGTAAATAACTATATAATATAACCATAGCGCTGCATCTTAATTAGGCGGTTACGTTTGCGTTACGGCTTTGTTGGCAAAGCATTGGACTGGTTGACATCTTATCTGAAAGAGAGGACACAGCGAGTGGTAATCGGTGACCAGTCGTCGAGTACAACTACAACTTTTCATTATACGTTCAACCTATCGGTGACATCATACGAGCCCATGGACTATTCTTCCATCAATATGCCGATGATTTACAGGTATATACTCATTTTGACTTGACCCATTCTGCATTAGTGGCTGCAGTCAAGCAAATGGAAGATTGTTTAGATGAGGTAAAGGTCTGGATGGCACGGAATTCTATGTTCATGAACGATGGCAAGACACAATATCTTCCGATTGTGCCTAAGTCTGCAGATGCAATCGTGGATAAAAGTGTGATTCGCGTTGGTGAGGCTACAATTACGGCTTCGCTTTGTGTTCAGTGTCTTGGTGTTTGCATTGATAGGCACCTTGACATGAAGAAGCAAGTATCGCAAACTATCAGTGCTTGTTCTTTCTACCTGCGAAACATTAATCAAATTAGCCGCTTTCTCCCCAGACCGACAAAGGAACACGTTGACAATGCCATTATCACATCACGGCTTGACTACTGTAACCGCGCTCTTATACGGTACGTCTGCAATTAACATCGCCCGTCTACAGCGAATACAAAACACCGCTGCCAGCTTGATTATGCGTAGCCCGCGTAGCGACAGTGCCACACCCTTGCTACGCGAACTCCACTGGCTGCCCATTGTGTGCAGAGTTGATTTCAAGCTACTTGTATTCACTTACAAAGCCATGCACAACGACGCGCCAGTGTATTTATGTGAACTCGTGTGCCCGTATCAACCGACAAGAACACTGCGCTCTGCGAACAATAACATGTTAGAAGTGAAGCGTACCCGTACCAAAGCTGGTGACTGCTCGTTCGCTGTCGCTGCTGCGTCCCTATGGAACAATTTACCAACGGTCATTAAGACTTGTGACAATCTGACCAGCTACAAACGTCTACTGAAGACACATTTTTTTCGTATCGCATATTAGTGTAATTCGACATGAACATTATTCATTTTTTACTAGATTATTTGGTAATATTATCTAGTATAAGTATACACTAATTTATTGGTTTTATTGTTACGTAATTATTATGATTATTATTATTTTACAGTTTTAACATATACAAAACTAGTTATTACTAATAATAGTTTTACCTATACCGTCATTTATCAGTGTCATTGCAATGTAATTATACACTAGACTGGTTATTATGTGTTTTTGTGACTAATACGTAATTTATTTATATATTTAAAAGTGCTACGCTATTTAATATCGTACTAATTTATTTATTTATATACCTATACATATTTTTTACATTTATTTTAAAACACTAATATTTGTCTTATTGTATACATATATCTTTTTATGTCTTTTAAATTGTAATATGTTGTGAAGCGCCACGAACGATTATGGATGTGGCACTATACCAAATAAATATATTATTATTATTATTACTTTCTCAAATGCATCGCCACGTCTTAAATGCGACCCCATCGGATGAACACCTACAGCATCCCACGGCAGCGTTTCAATGTTATGTAGATGCAGAAGATTATAAT
>JAODUO010000360.1:1147500-1150000 GCA_025642075.2 Ridgeia piscesae | reverse complement strand
ACACACATACACACATACACATACACACATACACACATACATATACATACAAACATACATACATACATACATACATACATACATACATACATACATACATACATACATACATACATACATACATACATACATCGTACATACATACATACATACATACATACATACATACGTACATACATACATACGTACGTACATACATACGTACGTACATACATACGTACGTACGACATACATACGTACGTACGTACATACGTACGTACGTACATACGTACGTACGTACGTACATACGTACGTACATACATACATACATACATACATACATACATACATACATACTACATACATACATACATACATACATCATACATACATACATACATACATACATACATACATACATACATACATACATACATACATACATACATACATACATACATACATACATACATACATACATACATACATACATACATACATACATACATACATACATAAACATAAAAGGCCGGCATCAGACATCACTATCATGGTAGTCGTTTGTGACAACATGACAGGCGTTTCTTTTATGTTGTAGGAAGACCAGACTCGCCTTGTAATTTCCTTCTTTTCTCTGAACCTAATCGCCAGTGTGGCTTTGACGGTCGTGTCCAGCTGGTCATCAGCTCTCGGATGCAAAGTCACGTGCTGCGCCCAGGTAAGTAAAACATCTACCGCTTTCCTTTGTCCGCCTCTGTCATTGTTCGACTACTATGCCGGAGGTATCGTGGCTGGGTTGTGCGAGAAGTGAATGGTCGGGTGCTGTTTATAATATCGGGGTTGTTCGGCCTCGCTCGGATGTTAGCGGCAAACCACTTCGGGCGTGGCAGACTAACCCTGTTCATTTCTTTTCCAAAGAACGCCAATGTTTTCTGTCCGCTACCAACTTCATACTTGGCCCCAACTCCATCCGAGTGTTTTCACCTCCCGCTCCACTGATCTTCTCCACGTCTCCTTCGGTCTCCCTGTGCTCTCTTGACACCAGGAGTCCAGCGCGTGGCCGATCCATCTTCATTTGCGGCGTTTAACCTCGAGGGTGTTATTTTATAATGTATTAATACCTGAAATGCGTTCACTGCCAACCTGTGAACCATTTACCGTCCCATATAGGTTTGTACAGTAGTTTCTCTACGGCCTACGTAAACCTACGGATTTACAACCTCATCTGGAAGACAGTTCACATCTCATAGATGTATCTACGTTATGTTTGACCTGTGTCACTGGTGCATCCTGTTAGATACCACCGAAGATATCGTCTACTGCTTACAGCGCAAGTTACCAGCAAACCATCTGGAAGACTCGGGAAGAGATACTAACTAATATATATGTATATATAAATACTAGTTTTACCGGTGTACGTGTGTATTAGTAGTTATACGGACATATTGGTTATTTGTCTGAACTAAAAACATGACTATTATTATTATTATTATTATTATTTACAGAAGGTTAGCCAGCCAGTCATCATGTTGACGGCCCCAGGCGTGGCACCGGTGCAAGCGACGCAGTTGATGCCACAGGGCCCGTATCTCCTCCAAGTCGCCTCAGGTCAAGGAGCGTATCAGTTGAATCAACAGCAGGGCGCGGCACCTGTCTCTGGTGAGGTTCTTGTGCCACCAAACAAATTCTGATCTGTAGAGACAGCGAATAATGCACTGCAGGTAATTTATACGTGAGTGAATATTGATACTAATATAGTATACAACTGAATATTACTTCAATAGCGCGGACTGCAGGCACTGAATTGCTCAACGCGGTCTATGCTTTACCGCCTGGCAATTGTCACTATCGTTATATATGACTAATGGCGTCATTATGTTTGCACTTGACAAAGCAATATCTTAGATAATGGATATCCTTGCATATAATAGTTAATATATGGTTACTCCAGACGCGCGCAACTCCAATGTTTGTGTGGTTTGGCGGTATTGCTGTTGTATCCTACATTGGCGGAAATGCGGCGTACCAGTTTAGCGTGTATTTTGTAATTTGACATAACAGTACCAGTTCAAATCAATACATGGCATGGCTCGTTCTATTTCAAAATGGCATATCGCCGAGTGACTGTGCTTCCTGGTTCAAATATTTTCACAAATGGTATTTTTCATGAGTGTCACGAACATCCTGACATATGTATCAACATAAACGTTGCCAGTTAATATACATCTCATTTAAATTGGTGAATGGTCTCGAACCAATTTACTAAAGATAAATGAGCACAAGACGGATGTCATTGTGTTTGGGACAACGCAAAAGTTGCCGACGCTAAAGGACTTTCGCATCACTGTTGGTGACACGACAAGAATCCCTTCATCGAGTGTTCGCAACCTTGGCGTTATATTTGATTCCTCCCTCAGCATGACTAGTCACATCAGTACCATCTGCCGAACAGCATATATGCATCTTCACAACATTAGCCACGTCAGGCGATATCTCACAATAGATGCCACTAAAGCACTCG
>JAODUO010000360.1:1122500-1142500 GCA_025642075.2 Ridgeia piscesae | reverse complement strand
ATTGTCGTGAGTAACATGATATGTCCAGAGATGAACGCGTTTTACCATAAACACATTCCATCCAGATAGCGACGGCGCCTTTTCGATTTTATTATTTCCGGGATCATTCAAGGAGATGGCGGTTTTTGTGACACATATTTAGATTTAAAGAATGCATGTTGTGTTTTAAAAAGTCTACGTATTTCACGGTACCTTTAATATAAGTCTGATACATTTTCTTTAGGATATGTAACAATGTCGGATGTGATTATATCAGTCATTAATGCTGCGATGATACTGTGAATGATTCTCTAAAACACATTGTGTTTCGACACGGCTGGGGTTATAACAACTTTAAGATAACTTATTGCTGTGTTACGTGTGTTGGGAAAGTGATATGTTATTTTGTGTCAAACGATGCCAGGATATTAAACGCGGTAATTTTTGCAGACTGTTTATCCAAATGAAGATTAAAATAACCAACAACGTAAATTTCTGAGTGCGTGGTTGTCACATTTGCCAAGAGATTCTGGAATTCTTCGAAGTAATTAACTTGGTCACCGGGAGGGCGATAAAGACAATTACAATATAGTGAGAAGCACGAATTTGAGATGTCAAAACATATAGGCTAAAAGCTGGAATAGTAAAGACTGTTGTGCAGGTTAACTTTGAACAGTTTTGAAATGAGAAAACCAACGCCATCAATACGTCCGACTGGACGGAATTGATGGTGGAAGGAAATATCAGCAATACATGTGGCTGTGTCATAGGGTCTAAACCACCTCTTAGTTCTGAGCCACTCTTTAAAACTGCCTATCCTCCCTAGATTCCTAGCACCTTCATCCATCCGTCGACGACTCGCGCATTGTTACATGATTACGAGATTTTCACTTTCACTTTACTTTATTGTCCTTAAAAGGATATGCATTTTACAACTCATGATCACGTCTAAAATATATGGGATGGTCTCAACAAAATGCAAATGAATTTCCAGATGTATACACTACAAGAACAATTCAACCGGGTGACATCAATACGACTCATTTAGCATTCAACATTCTAATGGCCACCGGCACAAAACTCCTGCTATAGCGACATGTTTTACATTTTATACAACGGTATCTCCTTTGAGACGGAAGTACATGGAAGAACGTAGAGAGCGGGTGATCAGACTCAGTAGCGACAGCACGAGCTTTCTTCAAAATTGCATGGTCGATTATTTCGGTGAGCTTTGGTGTAGGTAAACCAATGATCTTGGCAGAAACATGTGAGATTTTCAGAAGCCTGTTACGGTTTTTCACAGAAAGAGCAGGGTAGTAACAAATGCTGCAGTAGGTTAAGAGAGGCTCAATTATGCTACGGTAAAGGCGTAGAAGAAGTAGTGGATCAACATAGAAAGCTCGTAACTTTCGAAGAACGTGCAGTCGCTGCTGAGACTTCTTTTGCACGGCTGTAACATGCTCTGTAAATGACAATTTTTCATCTAATATAACACCGAGGTATTTGAATGAATCAACCTGTTCCACAGGTTCACCGTTGATGACAATAGGACTAATGACAGTTCTATTACGACGGAAGTCGATGCACATTTCTTTCGTTTTGGAAACATTCAGATGCAGAAAATTGTTACTGCACCAACTAGAGAAACGTACCACTGTCCACTGAAGAAATATATGACTGGTATGAGGCAAAATCATTCAAAAGAGCGAGCACGGCTGTATCATCAGAAAACCTCACAAATTGGGTAGATGAATCAACACTACGACAGATTGCTTAATCCCTTGGTTTTGTCGCGGCAGTGAGCTTGATCTTCGAGGATATTGGTGCATAAAAATGTGTTATTATTCTTATTATTATTAAAATAACTTGTAAGTCTGATTACTGATTACTGTCCGTGATGTCCCGACGTTAGGCGAAAGACGCATAACGTTTCATAAGTTCGTTTGTCCTTCCTTCAACAGTTGCAACTGTGTTTATCCCTGTTCTAGGTGTAAATTACTATTGGAAATTGTAAAACAAATTAGCATACCGCTTGCAATAGTGTTGCATTTGTCATTAGAGGAAGGAGTAGTTCCGTTAGAATGGAAAGAAGCAAACATCATACTATTATGTTTTTAATGTTCGAGAAACAAGTCTGAGAACTGTAGACCAGTGAGTTT
The DNA here is from genome assembly GCA_025642075.2 of Ridgeia piscesae. Taxonomy (NCBI): domain Eukaryota; kingdom Metazoa; phylum Annelida; class Polychaeta; order Sabellida; family Siboglinidae; genus Ridgeia; species Ridgeia piscesae. Next base: position 1,140,362 of record JAODUO010000360.1, on the reverse strand, counting down.
AAAATCGGTGATTTGCAAACTATTAGAAACACTAATTAAAGATCACTTGGTTGATTTTCTCGTTAAAAATAACTTGATAAATCCGTCTCCACATGGGTTTCTAAAAGCGTGTGCGTGTGCGTGTGCGTGTGCGTGTGCGTGTGCGTGTGCGTGTGCGTGTGCGTGTGCGTGTGCGTGTGCGTGTGCTGTGTGCGTGTGCGTGTGCGTGTGCGTGTGCGTGTGCGTGTGCGTGTGCGTGTGCGTGTGCGTGTGCGTGTGCGTGTGCGTGTGCGTGTGCGTGTGCGTGTGCGTGTGCGTGTGCGTGTGCGTGTGCGTGTGCGTGTGCGTGTGCGTGTGCGTGTGCGTGTGCGTGTGCGTGTGCGTGTGCGTGTGGTGTGCGTGTGCGTGTGCGTGTGCGTGTGCGTGTGCGTGTGCGTGTGCGTGTGCGTGTGCGTGTGCGTGTGCGTGTGCGTGTGCGTGTGTGTGCGTGTGCGTGTGCGTGTGCGTGTGCGTGTGCGTGTGCGTGTGCGTGTGCGTGTGCGTGTGCGTGTGCGTGTGCGTGTGCGTGTGCGTGTGCGTGTGCGTGTGCGTGTGCGTGTGCGTGTGCGTGTGCGTGTGCGTGTGCGTGTGCGTGTGCGTGTGCGTGCGTGCGTGTGCGTGTGCGTGTGCGTGTGCGTGTGCGTGTGCGTGTGCGTGTGCGTGTGCGTGTGCGTGTGCGTGTGCGTGTGCGTGTGCGTGTGCGTGTGCGTGTGCGTGTGCGTGTGCGTGTGCGTGTGCGTGTGCGTGTGCGTGTGCGTGTGCGTGTGCGTGTGCGTGTGCGTGTGCGTGTGCGTGTGCGTGTGCGTGTGCGTGTGCGTGTGCGTGCGCGTGCGCGGGCGTGTGGCGTGTGGCGTGTTAAACGTCGCTGTACAATATAACCTAAATAATCACTGAACGCACAAACATAAAAACAGCGCCTCGGCCTCGACCAGCGGCTCAATGGGAGTTGAAGGCCGCTAACCTGTGGACTGACGGCGTACCTGTTCACGCGTCGCTACACACATTCACACGAATAACCGGCCTGACCTCACTGACTCGTGTCCGTGTTCTGCCTAGAGACATGCTAACAGGAAGTAGGTATAGCAAAACAGACGTTGTGCGGCGTTTCTGGTCGGAGCGACACGGGTGAGTTTAATTGCGTCAAGCGCCTGTAGCTTGTTAATATCATCACACAGCTTGCTAGTGGAATTAATACACGTGCCGTACACACAGACAATGTATGTGGGGTGCTTAGTTAAGTTAGCCACCGTTGTGAACACGGCTGACACGGTTGTGCGAACACACGGGTAGTTAGTTTGTCACTGTCATGAAAACAGGTCATAGAGGTGTGCCTGCGTGAGTGGTGCTTTAATGTCCGACTACAAGCGCAACTGCGTTTGAACAACCCGAGTTACAGAAGTAATTACTGGCATGGCATGGCATGGCATGGCATGGCATGGCATGGCATGGCATGGCATGGCATGGCATGGCATGGCATGGCATGGCATGGCATGGCATGGCATGGCATGGCATGGCATGGCATGGCATGGCATGGCATGGCATGGCATGGCATGGCATGGCATGGCATGGCATGGCATGGCATGGCATGGCATGGCATGGCATGGCATGGCATGGCATGGCATGGCATTACACCGGTTCTAGGTGTAAGTGGGTCAGTCACACGGTTGGGCCACTGTCAGTCGCGCTCTGTGTGTGTTGACATACCACTACTATAAACGGTGATTCACTATAACCGGTTCAATCAAATGGACGCATATGAGTGGCTTTACTTCCTCGTAGAGTCGCGACCAGTCGCCGCCTATTGTACGACATGTAAATGAGTGACCCACACGATCAATCAACCAGCGCAGTTGGGCTTGCGTAGACCGGTGTGGTAGGACCAAATTCAACCGGGGCGAGAGACTACTTCGAATCCTAAGAACTTTTAAAACATTTATATGCACAACATCTAAGGATTTAAAGACTTTGCACATAGATATACTTGTTTGTCGAAGCAGGAAACTCTTAGCACGAAACTTATTGTAACCTGTTAATCAGGCGCTGAGCACAGTTATAACCGAAAGGCCGGTGTGAGGTACTCATTAATGTGTCATTTAATTATTTCATAACACCCCGGTCGAAATACCGTTATAGTATAGTACGGGAGGGAGGGAGGGAGGGAGGGTGGGAGGGAGGGAGGGACGGAGGGACGGAGGGACGGAGGGACGGAGGGACGGAGGGACGGAGGGACGGACGGAGGACGGAGGACGGAGGGACGGAGGGACGGAGGAGGAGGGACGGAGGGACGGAGGGACGGAGGGACGGAGGGACGGAGGGACGGAGGGACGGACGGACGGACGGACGGACGGACGGACGGACGGACGGACGGACGGACGGACGGACGGCGGACGGACGGACGGACGGACGGACGGACGGACGGACGGACGGACGGACGGACGGACGGACGGACGGACGGACGGACGGACGGACGGACGGACGGACGGACGGACGGACGGACGGACGACGGACGGACGGACGGACGGACGGACGGACGGACGGACGGACGGACGGACGGACGGACGGACGGACGGACGGACGGACGGACGGACGGACGGACGGACGGACGGACGGACGGACGGACGGACGGACGGACGGACGGACGGACGGACGGACGGACGGACGGACGAGGACGGACGGACGGACGGACGGACGGACGGACGGACGGACGGACGGACGGACGGACGGACGGACGGAGGACGGACGGACGGACGGACGGACGGACGGACGGACGAGGGCAGGCAGGGTGCTAGGAATGTGGACATGGAAAGAGGGAGGAGAGAGGGAGAGCAGGATAGAATGAAGGAAGGACAGAGGGAAGAGAATAGGGAGCAAGGCGGGGAGGAGAGAGAGATAGCCATCAATGCAAATGTCTAACCAACAATATCAGTAATAGTATGTCTAAACCATATCGGCGTCGTGAAAGACAAAAACCACCAAAAGGTTAAGAGAGGTAATAAGCTCTTTTATTTCAATACCAGTGACTTCAGTTTACCACATTGTTATTGTACTCATTCAGATACAACCATAAGATTGTTTCTGTTCAGGATTTGTGGCTGACCATACCCTTTCCACTGCGTGACTACGTTACTCGTCCACTGAGCCAGCTGAGATGGCGTACACGCAACCAAACTTGAATGAAGCCCTTATCCCGAGCACGGACGGAAAGTACCCTAACTACCAGAAGATGTCTTCGACAATCCTCGGGACATGTCACATCGTTGTCGTGATTTTTGTGGTTGTCATCAACAGTGCTGGAGTGGCAATGCGCGATACCGAGTTATGGGGTGTCACCGCTACCATGGTGTGGAACCTTGCTTGGTGCGTTCTCGTAAGTAGTTGCTGGTGGGTTATATTCGTTATTTATATATATATATATATATATATATATATATATATATATATATATATATATATATATATATATTTTACAAAGCCTATTCGAATCAGCGTGTCGTTTGTTATTGTGTCTGAATTAAGATTCAATACATGTTATAAAATGTTCTTTGGCATATAATAGAATCTTATCTTATTAAATGCTATAAATTCGTTATATATATATATATATATATATTATATATATATATATATAATATATATATATATAATACGTCATTTTTCATATTGAAATATAACAAAACTATAAATTTATTGTTTATTGTTAATAATATAAGCAGGAATGGTGGCTGTATCAACAAACAAATCAAGAAATAATGTATGCACTCGATGTTGCAGTATGGGACAACCGCAGCCTTCGTGTTCGTAGCTGGACGGTCCCCGAGGAGAGGCGTGGTGAGTTCTGTGTCCGAGGACGTTGAACCCTTCTACATTTCACTCTCCGCTATTAAAGAAACCTAATAGTAGTACATTTCGTTTGTGACAGATCATCACATCCGTCGAGTTATCATCATTTGTGTCGTATCGTCACAGCAGTTGTATAAACATTTTGATGTAGATCGTATAATAATGAAACTCATTCGTTCGTTCGTTCGTTCGTTCGTTCGTTCGTTCGTTCGTTCGTTCGTTCGTTCGTTCGTTCGTTCGTTCGTTCGTTCGTTCGTTCTGTTCGTTCGTTCGTTCGTTCGTTCGTTCGTTCGTTCGTTCGTTCGTTCGTTCGTTCGTTCGTTCGTTCGTTCGTTCGTTCGTTCGTTCGTTCGTTCGTTCGTTCGTTCGTTCGTGGTCGTTCGTGTCGGTTCGTTCGTTCGTCGTTCGTTCGCTTTAGAAACCTTTGTTTCGTTTGTTGTTCCCCGTCGTTTTCGTTTGTGTCGTTCGTCGTTGTTCTGTTTGATTGTTCGTATCGTATCGTTCGTTCGTTCGTTCGTTCGTTCGTTCGTTCGTTCGTTCGTTCGTTCGTTCGTTCGTTCGTTCGTTCGTTCTGTTCGTTCGTTCGTTCGTTCGTTCGTTCGTTCGTTCGTTCGTTCGTTCGTTCGTTCGTTCGTTCGTTCGTTCGTTCGTTCGTTCGTTCGTTCGTTCGTTCGTTCTGTTCGTTCGTTCGTTCGTTCGTTCGTTCGTTCGTTCGTTCGTTCGTTCGTTCGTTCGTTCGTTCGTTCGTTCGTTCGTTCGTTCGTTCGTTCGTTCGTTCGTTCGTTCGTTCGTTCGTTCGTTCGTTCGTTCGTTCGTTCGTTCGTTCGTTCGTTCGTTCGTTCGTTCGTTCGTTCGTTCGTTCGTTCGTTCGTTCGTTCGTTCGTTCGTTCTGTTCGTTCGTTCGTTCGTTCGTTCGTTCGTTCGTTCGTTCGTTCGTTCGTTCGTTCGTTTCGTTCGTTCGTTCGTTCGTTCGTTCGTTCGTTCGTTCGTTCGTTCGTTCGTTCGTTCGTTCGTTCGTTCGTTCGTTCGTTCGTTCGTTCGTTCGTTCGTTCGTTCGTTCGTTCGTTCGTTCGTTCGTTCGTTCGTTCGTTCGTTCGTTCGTTCGTTCGTTCGTTCGTTCGTTCGTTCGTTCGTTCGTTCGTTCGTTCGTCTCGTTCGTTCGTTCGTTCGTTCGTTCGTTCGTTCGTTCGTTCGTTCGTTCGTTCGTTCGTTCGTTCGTTCGTTCGTTCGTTCGTTCGTTCGTTCGTTCGTTCGTTCGTTCCGTTCGTTCGTTCGTTCGTTCGTTCGTTCGTTCGTTCGTTCGTTCGTTCGTTCGTTCGTTCGTTCGTTCGTTCGTTCGTTCGTTCGTTCGTTCGTTCGTTCGTTCTCGTTCGTTCGTTCGTTCGTTCGTTCGTTCGTTCGTTCGTTCGTTCGTTCGTTCGTTCGTTCGTCTCGTTCGTTCGTTCGTTCGTTCGTTCGTTCGTCGTTCGTTCGTCGCTCGCTCGCCCGCCCGCCCGCCCGCCCGCCCGCCCGCCCGCCTCCCCGCCCTTGCTCCGCCCGCCCGCCCGCTCCGCCGCCTCGTCCGCTCCGTCCGTCCGTCCGTCCGTTCCGTCCGTTCCGTCGTCTCGTTCGTCTCGTTCGTCGTTCGTTCGTCCGTCCGTTCCGTCCGTTCGTGTCCGTCCGTCCGTCGTCCGTCCGTCGTCGTTCCGTCCGTCCGTCGTTCCGTCCGTCGTCCGTCTCGTTCGTCGTCCGTCCGTCGTCGTCCGTCCGTCGTCGTCCGTCCGTCTCGTTCGTCCGTCGTCGTCTCGTCCGTCCGTTCCGTCCGTCCGTCCGTCCGTCCGTCCGTCGTCCGTCCGTCCGTCCGTCGTCCGTCCGTCCGTCCGTCTCGTCCGTCCGTTCCGTCCGTCCGTCCGTCCGTCCGTTCCGTTCGTTCGTTCGTTCCGTCCGTTCGTTCGTCGTCGTCTCGTCGTCGTCGTCCGTCCGTCTCGTTCGTCGTCCGTCCGTTCGTTCGTTCGTCTCGTTCGTTCGTTCGTCGTCCGTTCGTGTCGTCCGTCGTCTGTCCGTCTCGTTCGTCTCCGTGCTCGTCTCGTCGTTCGTCCGTCTGTCGTCCGTCCGTCCGTCCGTCCGTCGTCCGTCCGTCCGTCCTCCGTCCCGTCCGTCCGTCCGCCTCCGTCCGTCCGTGTCCGTCCGTCCGTCTCCGTCCGTCCTCCGTCCGTCCGTCCGTCCGTCCCGTCCGTCCGTCCGTCCGTCGTCCGTCTCCGTCCGTCCGTCCGTCGTCTCGTTCGTCTCGTCCGTCCGTCCGCTCCGTCCGCTCGCGTCCGTCCGTCCTGCCGTCCGTCCGTCCGTCCGTCCGTCCGTCCGTCCGTCCGTCCGTCCGTCCGTCCGTCCGTCCGTCCGTCCGTCCGTCCGTCCGTCCGTCCGTCCGTCCGTCCGTCCGTCCGTCCGTTCGTTCGTTCGTTCGTTCGTTCGTTCGTTCGTTCGTTCGTTCGTTTGTTTGTTCGTTTGTTCGTTTGTTCGTTTGTTCGTTTGTTCGTTTGTTTGTTTGTTTGTTTGTTTGTTTGTTTGTTTGTTTGTTTGTTCGTTTGTTTGTTCGTTTGTTCGTTTGTTCGTTTGTTCGTTTGTTCGTTTGTTCAGTCAGTCACTGCTCCTTTGGTATTATCCAGTGCAGCAGATCGTCGCCTTCGTCTTGTAACGTTTCATTGCAGCTCTTCTCTTTCATACATTCGTCTGTTGTTGCAGATGTTCGCCCTTATGGTGTTACCTATAGTTGCAATATAAACTGTAGTGTTATCTTTTTTGCAGGTTATCGCATCTACCATGTAATATGTTGTTCCAGATCAACACATTTACTAAGTAAGATAAGATAGCTTTATTGCCATGTGTTCACATTGTAGTTACAATAAAACATTGGAATGTGTAATGATGTTGGTCGTCGTGCGAGTACATTCACATGACAATACATTCACATGCACCAAACGATGATGATAAAATATACTACTACTTTAAAATAAAATAAATAAATAAGTTCAATCACATAAAAAGGTCCGAATAAAGAATTGTTCTGTATAACATCGATAAATAATAGATACGATCTAGTAGAAATATATTAGCTTAAAATGTAAAATATGAAATAAAATAATATATAATAAATTATGATAAAATATACACACTAAAAACTCATCGGAAAGTGGAATATGTGTTTGCTGCGGGTGGGAGAAAAATCACTTCTGTTTTGACAGGGCTTGAACGGCTAAGGGGAAAAAGCTAGTATTAAAATTAATAATTAGTAATTCTGTTGTTACAGATCAACAAGTCTTTCGTTGTAGACCATCGAATCTTTGATATCGTCCGTTAGTGTATGTCATCATCCTCGTAGTTTTATTTATTGTTAGACCACATCGCATGGCTGGCGTCCTTAGTACACTACGGGTTTGTGGTCATAGTCTCTATATGGTGTCTGAGTTACCCTTTCAATGAAGTCATATGTTGCTGCAGGTGGTCACGTCCATGGTGCTGTCTATCATCACAGCAGCGCTTAACGGATGCATGGCCGTCACTTGCGCAATCATGATTTTCTTTTTCGCCACAACCGCTGAATTTGAGATTAATAACTATAGCTACTACTACGGCTACGATGTGAGTACATGTGTGTTTCTTACGCCCTTTCATCTTACGTATCATAGAGACGCAAAAATGCACATGATCGACCTGTGCGTTCAGATTATAATTAACTCGCACACTCGTATATTAGTGCATGTTATCCAATAAAAAGAACTAAGACTAATGTGAATATATATATATATATATATATATATATATATATATATATATATATATATATATATATATATATATATATATATATATATATATATATATACATATATTGTTGTTTTCTTTTGTAGTCCCTGTCGTCAGGGGTCAGGTTGGCCGTGATTACTGTCATTTTTTCTTCATCTTTTCTTTCCTCTCCTCACTTTTCTCTCACTGCGTTCTCTGTCACCAGTCTCCAACTCCTTCTAACTTTTGCTGTTCTTCTCTATTCTTCTCCAAGTCTTTCCAGGTCTCTCTTAGCGCAGTCCTCCCATCGCAAAATCGGTCTTCGTCGCCTCCTTTTCCCTCCACTTTCTGGACATCTGATCTCTTTGCCAATGTTTCATCACCCATTCTTGCCATATGTCCGGCCCATTTGAGCCCACTAATCCCAGTTTTTCTTAGAACTTTCCTTCACACCAACCGTCACTCTCACACACGCACAGACACGCACACACGCACAGACACACACGCACACACACGCACACGCACACGCACACGCACACGCACACGCACACGCACACGCACACGCACACGCACACGCACACGCACACGCACACGCACACGCACACGCACACGCACACGCACCCCACACGCACACGCACACGCACACGACACGCACACGCACACGCACACGCACACACACACACCACACACACACATACACAGCGATAAGAGTGAAGATAAGATAACTGAGAGTGGAGGTTGGTATTTTTGTATATATATATATATATATATATATATATATATATATATATATATATATATATATATATATTTTTTTTAATATATTTTTTTATGTTGTAGGAAGACCAGACTCGCTATGTAATTCTCTTTTTTTCTCTGAACCTAATCGCCTGTGTGGCTTTGACGGTTGTGTCCAGCTGGTCATCAGCTCTCGGATGCAAAGTCACGTGCTGCGCCCAGGTAAGTAAAACATCTACCGCTTTCCTTTGTCCGCCTATGTCATTGTTCGACTACTATGCCTGAGGTATCGTGGCTGGGTTGTGCGAGAAGTGAATGGTCGGGTGCTGTTTATACTATCGGGGTTGTTCGGCCTCGCTCGGATGTTAGCGGCAAACCACTTCGGGCGTGGCAGACAATCCCTGTTCATTTATTTTCCAAAGAACGCCAATGTTTTCTGTCCGCTACCAACTTCATACTTGGCCCCAACTCCGTCCGAGTGTTTTCACCTCCCGCTCCACTGATCTTCTCCACGTCTCCTTCGGTCTCCCTGTGCTCTCTTGACACCAGGAGTCCAGCGCGTGGCCGATTCATCTTCATTTGCGGCGTTTAACCTCGAGGGTGTTATTTTATAATGTATTAATACCTGAAATGCGTTCACTGCCAACCTGTGAACCATTTACCGTCGCATATAGGTTTGTACAGTAGTTTCTCTACGGCCTACATAAACCTACGGATTTACAACTTCATTAGTCATGTTGCCGCTCTCATACTTACTATATGAGACCCTGCAATGTTAATTTCTGTAAACTTTTTTTATGGAAATGCATTTTGTTTAAATAGGAGAGCAAAATTAGCTTGGTTGCAACTTGTGCAACCTCGAGTATTTCTCAGAATTCAAGATGGCGGTCTCGGCCATCTTGAATTTCGTCCAATGTACAACTTGTGATCTCGATGACATAGAGGGTGGTGTAATACCTCTTTATAAGGGTTTTCCATGATAGGGAGTCCATTTCTGGAGTTATTTTTTGGATACGGGGTCAAAGTCAAGGTAACATCAGAGGTTAAGGGTCAAATTTGTCCTAAAATCAGGAAACAAATCACCTCTATTGACCGATTATTTGTGGTTCGTTGCCTACCTATTCCAGAATGTCAGGGTTTACTATGGGTTCATTAAACCCGCAAAGTTCCGACATGCACGCACTCACCAAGCTTTGCAATCACTGGTTTAAAACCTACCCCCAGGCCGTCACACTCATCATGTCTGCTGAAGGGGATAAGTGCCTGCTTAGTCCATGTCACACAAGTGGAGCGCTACAAATATTCAAGACCGTGGCTGTGCTGAAGATCGTCGCTACAAGCAAAGTGAAGCACGACGAACTGTACAAAAGTCTGTCTGGAAGTTATATTCTAGCTCAAAAATCATGTTACTTTAGCTATACTTATAGGAGTAGAAAAAATGAATAGGGAAAGAGAACGTCTCCACTGACTGACACTGGTGTTTCCAAAAGATTGTTGAAGTCTCTATGTAATGACTTTGTTTCAGTTATGCCCGCTACCTGAGCTGGTATTTGCGACAGATGCCAATGAGGACCTACTCGCAGGTGCACACGTCTGTCGGCACTCGGATGGGGGGACCGCAGTGCCAGCAGATCAGTTCGGAGTACAGACATATATCAAGCGACGGAAGGGTTCTGGAGGTACGAAGGGCATTTCAACGAGTCCCGAGCATGTGGCTGTGAATAATTTCAGTGTGTGCGCCCACCTTGACATCGCCATGGAACATATGTACAATGAAGCTGGGGAGGAGCAGAAGCCACACGGTGAAGTAGATGGGGAGGAGAAAAATAAGCACAAGGAGGAAGGAGAGGGAAGAAGGAGACTGGACGAGGCCGATCGGAAGGAGATCACAGTGGAGCTGGAGAAGTACAGTCACCCCCTCAATGACCAGCAACCAGGTGTCTATAACATCTGCAATGGCCAAGTGGCGCCAGACACAGTGAATGTTCAGAACGCATTGGCCATCGGAAGTGAGCAGAGCAGATAGTTCTCCGCTTCGCTAAGCAGTGAATTCCACAAGACAATAAAGAAGAAGGTCAAAACAATAGAGTTGCTCAAGAAGGCAGTCACTGTCAAGGGGAAGGCCATATACGACGTCGTGACGCTGTTCAGTCGGCTGTTGGTCGTGCGGCAGCAGCGCAGCGTTGATATAGCCGATGTCTTCCAGTTTGAACTGAGTCCTGTCCCTCCGGCCTTGATCGATGAGTACGGCTGCTTGAGGAAAGGTGACAAGGCCGTGCTCGTCAAATCTCTCAGTATCTCTGTTACGACTCCATATGCTCCAGACGTGGTGCTGGTTGATGCCGGTCAGCTTCTGTGTCACGTCATCTGGCCAGTCTCTGAGACTACAGGAGACCTGGCTGCAAGCTTCGGCACTCGACTGGCCCACTACCCTCATGTCTCCAAGAAAATCGTTCTGTTCGGCAGATACGAGTAAGAAGCTCCCACCGCAAAGGACCACGAGCGGACGATAAGAGGAAGAGCCAAAGAAGTACGTTTAACCCCAAACATCCCCTTCCATTCCGAGAAGTTATTTTTCACAATTCCAAGAACAAGAATCTGCTTAACAACATTCTATGCAGCTATCCACTTCCACATAACATTCAACTCGTCAACATGCTGGATTGTGTCGTTACCCATGATGAGGCAGACGTCACCCTCTGCAGCTACATGCTGAAAGCGGTGGCAGTAGGCGCCCAGACCATCCGAATCCTCAGTGATGGTACCGACGTCTTCGTTCTCTTGGAGTACTGGACATCAAGGATGCGCGTTGTCGCCAAGATTCAACTGGAAAAGTGGAATGGCGATATCTTGGACATCAACGAAACTGTTCAGCGGTTAGTGCAGTCAACTTCTCGGTATCCATGCACTATCAGGCTGCGATACAGTGTCATACCCCTTTGGAAAAGGACAAAAGTCAGCGCTCAAGCTCCTAGAGATAGATATACCAGGTCTCGATCAAGTGCTCGGACAACCTGGGGCGATCCACGCGCAGCTCCAGGAGGCAGCAAACACATTCTTCTTCCCCTCTACGGACAGAAGGGATGTACAGCAATGAATGACGCACGTGCTCACTTCTACCGTGACCATAAGAAACCTCCGCCACTGAAGAAACTTCCACTGACTGATGCCAACCTGCAATAGCATGTGCTCCGAGCTCATCTTCCGATGCTACTGTGGAAGGCCGCGGACCAACGTGATCCACCTGCAGAAGCTCGAAATATCGCCAACTTTGATTGGAATATCGAAGGCTCCGTCATCACACAGGCCGTCTCAACAGCGCCAGTTGCTCCCCAAACACTCCTTGATGTAGTTAGCTGTAGCTGCACTGCAGAGTGCAAGGCATGCAGTGCACACGCTGCAGCAGCAACAGCGCAGGCCTTTCACGCACGGACTACTGCAAATACGAGGGAGGAGACATCTGCTGTAGTCCTTTCATCAGCAAGCAGATGGATATCGAAGACGATGCAGCGGAGACAAGTGTCGATGATGAATAAATATACTGTTTATTTCCTTGTTATATACAGTGTATATACTTGCATATCGAAATGGCTGACAAATAAATTCAAATTCACATATGTTTTATTTCCTTAATATATACATGCATTCTGAAAACTAAAGGTTGTACAAGTAAATTTGACCTTTGACCTCTGATTTCACTCTGACATTGACCCCCGTATCCAAAGTATAACTTCAGAAATGGATCTTGGAAAACCCTTCAAAACAGGTATTACACGACCCACTATGTCATCGAGATCAAAGTTTGAAAATTTGCCGAGACCGCCATCTTGAATTTTGAGAAATGCTAATTTTGCTCTCCTAACTATATAAAATACATTTCCATAAAAAAACGTTTACAGTATTTAACATTGGAAGGTCATCATTATGGCAACTTAACTACATCTGAAAGACATTTCACATCTCATAGATGTACGTTATGTTTGACCTGTGTCACTGGTGCATCCTGGTAGATAAAACCGAAGATATCGTTTACTGGTTAAAGCGCAAGTTACCAGCAAACCACCTGGAAGACTTGGGAAGAGACACCAACTAACATATAGTAATCATGTCAAAAGAAAGTGTAGCTTGCTTTATGATGATGACTAGAACTGCTAAGTTTCTGATTATATGTCGTGCAGTGACAGCACTCTGTCAAATATTATATATTTATTATTATATATATATATATATATATATATATATATATATATATATATATATATATATATATATATATGATAGTCATGTTTTTAGTTCAGACAAACAACCAATTGTCCGTATAGCTACTAATAACGCACACGCACACGCACAGCACACGCACACGCACACGCACACGCACACACACACACACACACACACACACAAACACACAAACACACACAATATATGTGTGTGCTTGTTGTGTGTGTGCGTGTGCGTGTGCGTGTGTGTGTGCGTGTGCGTGTGCGTGTGCGTGTGCGTGTGCGTGTGCGTGTGCGTGTGCGTGTGCGTGTGCGTGTGCGTGTGCGTGTGCGTGTGCGTGGTGGGTGTGTGTGTTTATTAGTAGCTATACGGACACATTGGTTGTTTGTCTGAACTAAAAACATGACTATTATTATTATTATTTCAGAAGGTTAGCCAGCCAGTCATCATGCTGACGGCCCCAGGCGTGGCACCAGTGCAAGCGACGCAGTTGATGCCACAGGGCCCGTATCTCCTCCAAGTCGCCTCAGGCCAAGGAGCTTATCAGTTGAATCAACAACAGGGCGCGGCACCTGTCGCAGATGAGGTTCTTGAACCACCAAACAAAGTCTGATCTGTAGAGACAGCGAAGATTGCACTGCAGGTAATTTATACGTGAGTGAATATTGCTACTCATATAGTAAACAACTAAATATTACTTCAGTCAATTACACAAGTTTGTGGATTTCCGAAACATTTGTGCTACGTTCATCGAAACGTGGAATATTTTCGAATCTACATTTTTGGTTTGAAATTCAGCATCAATACGCTTACATCGTATCACGGTAACAGACCAACCGAGTGACTGTGCCTCCTGGTTCTGACAAATGTATCAACATAAACGTTTCCAGTTAATATACATCTCATTTCGAGCCGTGTAGCTAAGGGTAGCGTTGTGCCCCTAATCCAGCATTAAGTCATCATGTGTCATATGTCTGAATAATGGAATGATATACCGTGTTTGTTTTGCTGCAGCCGCCCAGCCTCGCATCACCAAGAAGCGATACACAATGACACCCGTGAATATCCAAGAACAATGATCAAGATAGAGACCGATCATTTAATATATTATGTAGTATTCAGTGCGTAACCTAAGACATCTTGACTACTGCATTGTTGCTTTATAGAATTGTCTGAATGGTGTACCATTATGTCATGTTCGTAATGGTGAATGTAATCGAATCACTCTCTAAAGCAATACTTCTTATGCGCCAATATCATCGAAGATCAAGCCCAGTGGCGCGAATTAATCACATTAATCACAAGCACCCGCGTAAAACCTGTACATGTATAACAGCCACGTGTCACGTACAGTCACACAGACGCACAAACACATACGCACGCACGCACGCACGCACACACCACACACACACACACACACACACACACACACACACACACAGACTCACACATAGTTAACACCGCGCGCGCACGCACGCACGCACGCACTCACGCACGCACGCACGGATCTGAAGGCACATCCACGCGCGTGCGTGTCGCCTGACCAAACCTTGCCGTTTCGTCGAGACGATTGCACTAGCGGCAGCGTATTTTACTCCAGCTTTAATAAAAACATGACAGCAAAACACTTGTTTGTTCTTTTAAAGATATGTCAGTTGTGACTTGATGTATTTTAGTTGCCATTGATTAATTTACATCTTGTGTAGATGTGGCATCAATAATTGATATGTTTTGTTTTCACTTGTTCCTCAACTAATTTCATGCACATTCGACAAGTCCAGAGGAATTGCACATAATTAAATTACAACATGCGGGTAACTTTGAAACAAACAAACAAACAAACAAACAAAGACAACTCAAGTACTCTCCCAACCAGACGAAGAACAACCCGGCGATCTACAAACAAACACGAGGTGCAGTTCTAGAAAACGTATATATTTTCATATATCTGTGGGTTCACTTCTCTCAGAAGGGTGACATTGATGACAATATATAAAACCGAACACAAAATATATGACCCATGTTTTCGTACGCTTAATAACCGATGCCTCGAATAGTCGAAACATCAGGTCACACCAAAGCCAAGGGACTATGAAGCTGTTGTACTTCTAGTACTTCTAGGTGGACCTGCATTATCATCAATAAAATATACTGCGAATAATTTGGCAAGAAATAAAAACAAACAGTTATATCCCAGAAGATGCTCACCCAGTCGTCAAGCAAAGACAGTTGTAATGGGTTGCGACTTCTCGCCTCCGTTTTCACTCTTCTTTCGGAGCATTTTTTATCTCCCATTTCATCTCTTTCCACAAGACCTACTAGTTTCAACATAATCATCATATATTCTTCTTACAACTTTCCACCAATCCAATCTCCACTCTCAATTCATCCTTTCTTGTCATCAGCTCTCTTAACTCCCACGTATAATTCTTCTTACTTAGTTGTTTTCGAAAACCTGCACCTTCTCCTGGTGTTTCTCTGTTAGTGCCAACGTCTCTAATAGGTTATACTAATATGATAAATTAAAACAATTAATGAATGTAACTCAAGGTAAAATCTACGCCAATCTGGACAAACAGTAAGACCAGCTGCAGAAAACGTCGACAAAATGAAGAAAACTTACTTACTGCAAACCTACTTCGAATTCATATATTATAGTCTACTCGTTGTCGGGCGGAAATCGCAATGACGTGACCACAAATTGTGCCAGTTGGCAGCTGCGCAGTGCGCAACTTCCTGCCAATGTTCTAGAGTGATGCCCTGCGTGCGTGCGTGCGTGCAGCACACACATACACACACTCTCTCACACACACACACACACACACACACACACACACACACACACACACACACACAGCACACACCACGCACGCACGCACGCGCACACCGCACACACACACACACACACACACACACACACACACACACACACACACACACACACACACACACACACACACACACACACACACATTATATTTATAAAGTCACTTGCAGTCTCTAACGAAGAAAATTAACAAAACCAACACGCAGATCTCAACGGCAACTCAACCTCTTCGGAGACTGCGGTTACTGTAAACTCGCTATAAAAGTTAGCTTTACACAAAATACCGTTAGGCGGCGCAGTGGTGAATATTTATAAACTTTACTTACTGCATTCGCACGCGCGAAATAGTTTAATTAATCAAGTAATATAGTAATAATTAATTATAATCATTACAACAATCTTCAGAATTGTTTTGTTTTATTATAATATAATTATAATATTTTATTTCATATAGCGCCAAATCCATAATTGTTTGTGGCGCTTCGCAACGTATTGTTATTAAAGTATATGAATAAGAAGAATGCTACCCGCAGTTAATATTTAAAAATAAATATAAGAAATACATGTGTCAGCATAATTAACTAAATTAACTGGCGTTGTACGAATCCACGAGATGTTATTACACGTCTAGGTACCTCAACGTCTAATATTTCGTGAAATATCTCTACATACGGGTCTTAAGAGTACGATTAAGTACGTTCAACGCTGCAAGCTTTGGTCTCTTTGTTGTGTGTAGTGAAATTATGGATGCCTTTTTCTTTAAAAAAAATCTTGCAATTGCCTATTCAGAAACTCTTTTCCTTTGTCTGTCTGCATTTTCTGTGGTCCATCGTTGCTCCTTAGCAGGCGACGAAATGCCGCCATGAGTGAGGATGCCGACTTGTTTTTCAAAGGAATTGTCCAGGCTTTCTTCGAGAACATGTCACTGACAGTCAGACGCAAAGTGTGGCCGTCGTTGTACCAAGGATCTTATAGCTACAGAATCCTTGGATGTATCGTTTCAAACGCGACATGTCGACTAGATCGACGTCTGAACCGATATCTCACAGGTTTGTGTAGAGTGTACGTGTCTTGTTCCGACAACCATCGCTTCACCTCTTTCGCCGACGCCCCCAGGGCACGACGCAAACAATCGGTTTGTTTCGTGTCGTAATAAATGCTATTTAAAATACGGCTATCCGAAAGTGTCTTGTTATCTACGCGACCAGCCATGGTGTAATAACACCGTGGTGTAGTGTGCGACTGTATAATACGGATCCCATCGCGTGGTGGTGGAGACACGAGGTATGCGCGACGGCGACGGCGACGGCGACGGCGACGGCGACGGCGACGGCGACGGCGACGGCGACGGCGACGGCGACGGCGACGGCGACGGCGACGGCGACGGCGACGGCGACGGCGACGGCGACGGCGACGGCGACGGCGACGGCGACGGCGACGACGACGACGACGACGACGACGACGATGAAGGATGTTTACCACTGCTGCCCGCCGCGATGGGGTGGTTTCGTTTGAAGCGCCGCCAGCGGCTGATGGAGTTGTCGTCTGTATGTCTGTATCCCAAGTTCCGGGTTACCGACTAAATCCATAGGTGCGTTCACGTCCTTCAGATTCAGACCTTGAGCGAACGTTTTCCAGCCCACCGGTTGAAACGACTTCTGTTTTCTCAGAGCGTCGTTCACGATATCAACGATGTTAATTCCGGGCACTGGCGCATTTCTGTACACCATCTCTCCGCGATCGTTCCAACTCACGGTACATTTTATTTTATCGACGAGACGACGTGCTTTCTGCTTCAAGCTTTTTTGTACACTATCTATGTTTTCGTTTTCCACACCAGGTTCTGCTCTCGTTTCTTTGTCTTCTTCGTCTTCTTTTACGGGTGATTTTTCAATAGTCACACGCACGGGTTGTTGACTAGCCTTGTTGGAAAAGATATTATAACGCATTAACACCTGGTTATACAAAACGACTTTCTCCCTGTCGTTTAAGTCACTGCGGTCTAGAATGAATCTCATTTCATCGTCGAGGCGTTGCATAATATTTCCAATAGAATTGGCGGTAAGTGGTTGCGATGGAACGGACTCCAACATACGGGGATCGACCAGCGCCATTTTCGTTGCGTATTCCATAGCGGAATCCTTACGACTGAAGCAAGTTAATAACCAATGGAGCAAGAAGTGACGTGGCTAACGGAATTAACAGGGTCCCAAAGAAACCACCATTCTGTAGAATACGTTTCCTCTCGTGTAAAGCAGTCTTCCTTTGTACCAAAGCTCGCAGGTCCTCCTTGTACCGACGCAATCTTCTCTTCTGACTCTTTGTCAGTGGAACGTTCCCTTTTAAAATGTTGTGAGCACACTCTCACAAACTTCGGACCAGATTCTCATTTCGGTTCTCGGTGATGGCCCTAGCTAATGCAGGGTCAGCCTTAGCAAGGAGACAAATGCACAATGCGT
>JAODUO010000360.1:1102500-1112500 GCA_025642075.2 Ridgeia piscesae | reverse complement strand
AATCCTAGGGAGGAATCAGCAGAGGTAATGAGAGCTGATGTCACAGAGGTTATTAATCAGTGCTCAGTAAGGACATTAACATTTCATAGGTGTCATGCCACGTTTGATGTTGCTTGACTGTGGAATGCAATATGACCTGTTGCAAACATGTCGCCGTGTTGTCAGTAAATAGAATGTGGCCTTGTACAAGTCATATAGGTGTCTTCTGCAGATAAACCTAAAATATATGCCTAGGTCATGTCAGCTGTTTTATTTTGGTAGAACTAGATAGCTTATAACCTCACCTTTTAATATCTAATTTATTTCCCTACATATGTAACCAAAACTGATAAAATACATGTAGAATGCATGTGTGCAACTGATAAAATACATGCAAATTTACAAATCCACATGTTAAAAATGGTAGACACAGTGAGTCAGAATTATACTGCATCTCGAAATTGAAAATGTCACCTTCTTGAAGTGAATATTAACATTATCACTAAATCAAACACTACTAGAGATATTTCAAAAGAATATATATATATATATATATATATATATATATATATACATACATATCACTTTAAAGCTTATACTGTGCAGACTCCTAAATGGCAGAGAACTCTGTTTCATAAGTATGCAGTCTCCATCAATATGAATGAATTCTCACAAGAAGATAGTGTAGTGTTGTAAATATTTACTTGAATAATTCATTGGGTTGTCATCATGGAGATCTCTCCCTGGCATTGTTCATCATGTCATTTCTGTCCGCAACAGCCTCCCACACCATCACCCCGATGAATGACACTGAATATATAGTGGGACCTAAACCTAACTACTGTTGTATTTCCATTTGAGGCTGAAAAAAGTGACCTGAATAGCAAGGTGACTGTTTCAGTGAGACTAATTATTTCCTACTCATTACTCATGCAGAAATAATTTGTAACTATCAACGGGCGACCTTAATTGTGAGGTGACCTTAATTGTGGGGTGGCTGTATCAGAAAGGTTTTTGTAAAGAGAGTTTCAGTTTTATAAGTATTTAAATAATTATCATATACATTTGATGCTGCTGCTACTACATGTTAATGGCAAACAAACAATATATAATCGAGATTTTGTTCTTTATTAATGAAATAAACAACATTTCATATTCACGAGGTGTGTATTTTAATTTGTGTGTGTCTACAGAAATATCAAATGATGTCTTAAATGCCAATATTTTTGTATATCTCTTTATTTACAAAAACATCTTTGTCAGGTAAAGGTATAAGTGATGAATAGCAACAATCGATGCCAAAAGTAGGACAAAGTTCAGGTTTGTTCCATGGTCATTGCTGACAAATAAATCATCACCACTTATTTATGTTAACAAAAACGTGGATATCTTACATTGTCAGGACAGCTGTTGTCAACCCATGGTTAAGAATTAATGCCCCCATATATTTGAGACTAGAATATCATACGGAGATTTAGATAAACTCGGACAAAGTTCAATGCCATGTTTCTTTCGAGGTCGAACGGAGGTGATGAAAGCCATCACCACTGGAGGGGGTTCATTAACATGTGTCCAGATGTATGTGTCATACTTAAAGGTGAGCTTAGTTGTCACAATCTATTTTGTGGTTGTTGTTGTTGTTGTTGCAGTTTACGTGTCAAATGTTCACCAACCTGGCAACAAGTTGTTGGTGGTGCATAGTGCAGAGCCCCCAGAGGTCGCCTCCCACCGTAAGTTCTACAACTTGTCTCGTCTTCTTCCATCACTGTTGTCACTCACAGGGCCGGCCGGGAGTGTAGGAGTTGTCGCCACCTGTTCCCAACTTGAACGTCTTGTTCCTTCAGCCCCTCAATTCCATTTCCTTCCTCGTATCATCTTTCCATCTTTTTGCTTCCCTCTCTCTCTCTCTCTCTCTCTCTCTCTCTTTGTCTCTCTCTCTCTCTCTCTACACACACACACACACACTCTTTCACTCACTCTCTTTCTCTCTCTCTCTCTCTCTTTCCTCCTCTCTCTCTCTCTCTCTCTCTCCACACACACACACTCTCTCTCTCTCTCTTCTCTTTCTCTCTCTCTCTCTCACACACACACACACACACACACACACACACACACACACACACACACACACACACACACACACACACACACACACACACACTCTTTCACTCACTCTCTTTCTCTCTCTCTCTCTCTCTCTTCTCTCAACTCTCTCACACACCACCTCTCTCTCTCTCTCTCTCTCTCTCTCTCTCTCTCTCTCTCTCTCTCTCTCTCTCTCTCTCTCTCTCTCTCTCTCTCTCTCTCTCTCTCTTGCTCTCTTCTACTTTGCCAGGGACTGGCAAGTTATCTATCACTGTTCATAAAAAATAAAAAACCAATATCATCCTGAACCATGTTTGGGTAATTTTTATATATGTGAATACAATGATAATAATTATCATTATTAAATGTATGTCCATTAACTTGTGGTTTATTTATTTATTTTTAATTAATAATTATATATTTTTATTAAATAAATCGTAATTAATATGTTCTTATAATTATCATATCATAATTTTACTTGATCTGCATCCTATTTGCATTGTGCGCATATTTATGCTGTAGTTAACATTTTACATGTAATTAGATTTTGTACAGAACTGAGCATTTTATTCCATATTGCACTTTTTATTAAAAAAAATATATAGTTATTATTATTTTCACTGATTTTATGGGAATTGTAGACATGCGGTCAACGGATGTAAACAATTACCCTTTTGTTATAGAAAATTGTATGTTGCATTAAGAAGTTGTTTCCTTATGAAGATGTAAGTTTATGTCGATTTGTGCTGCTGCTCAAGCTGTTGTTTCCAAAAGGTGAATGAACTGAACATCCAACTCCATGATGCTAACCGTCTAACTAAAGAAAACACCATTCACTGTCAAATTATAAAATGTACCACATTCTGAAAGGAGGACTGTGCATTGTTCTCAATGGAAGACTTCAGATTAGAAATCAAAGTATATAACGATTATAGTAATATTTATAGTAATATTTTTGTAAGAAATTCACTTAGATTGTGAAACGTGTGACAGTCCATTTCACAAACTGCTCAAAAGTAAGTGAATTTCTTATAAAATAACAAAATCTTGGAGCCGTGAACAATATATCATACAGTAATAATATTTCCATCTGCAGGATATCATGACCCAAAATATAAGAGGTTCTATCAGAAATGTCTTATTTCTTGGGAAGAATGTTTATGGCATAAAACTATGATAGCAAAATTGCCTTTGTTTATAATGACCATAAGTGTGAAAACATGAGAGGGGAAAACCTTCAATTAGAATCTTATTTATGACATTGACAAATGTCTTGATATCTGTCAGCCAATCAAGTGTGTTATTCAGAGTTGGTTTGTGTTGCAGTTTACCAATTCATGTCATGATAAAACTTACATTGATGAATGGTGGGTGCGAAATTCAGAAAGATGCGAAGCATTTATGTTTGTAAAAAACTTTGTATGTGCCACATTAGGAGGCAATGAAGATAATATAACCTTGAAGACACATGCCAATGGTTTTGTTAATGATTATGTGCTATTGACACATGTTAACAATTAGATATTATAATAAAATGAACAAAGATATTTATATGCTCATTACCCATGTTGTGACCATAATCAGTAATTTAATCAACCAATCGTCACAACCATCAGTGTCTATATTGTCACTGTAGAATGCTGAAGCCCTAATATATCACTGAATCCATACTGATGCATCCGGATTGGCAAGCCAGCCAAGCAGTCATTCAGAAGATTGCGTTAGCTAATCAAATACTGGTTTTGCATGAAGCGGAGTTTCAGCGTGTCCAGCGTCCTCATTATCACACTGAGTTGTAAACACACATTGACCTGAAAGTCAATATTATTGATGTCATTAATGACTAATCTATCACCTCTCATGCAGTTGTAATGGACGTACCAAATTTGTTGTACGCTCATTTGTTTATCATAAACAGTTTTGCTAAAATCGTGTTTGGTATATATAAATTATAAACATAGGTGAGGCAGTATCACAAAATATTTAAATACCAAACCGTGGGTTATTTAACAAGATTTAACAGATTTAACAAGATTTAACAAGATTTAACAAGATTTAACAAGATTTAACAAGATTTAACAGATTTAACAAGATTTAACAAGATTGCCACCTAGAGATTCAACTCTAGATGGCAGGTGGACTAGGAAGCCATTTAGCTTATCGAGAGTCCAACCTATCTATCTACGTATACCCTGCCCGTCTTAGGTATGTCGATTTTATTTTTAAATATATTAACACTACTAGCACCTACACAATCAGCTGATAATCTGTTCCATTCGTTTACTGTTCTTTGTGAAAATGTTCTAATATCTAGACTACACTGCTTCTTTGCTAATGTAACTCCATGTCCTCTAGTCCTTCTCTCTTCTTTGACTGTGAAAAAAATATTTCTGTCAATATTTTCATATCCATTCAATATTTTAAACACTTCAATCTGATCTCCTCTCAATCTTCTGGTTTCTAGTGTTGTTAAACCACATTCTTTTAGATGCATTTCATAACTAATATTCCTGAGTTTTGGTATAATTTTGGTTGCTCTCCTTTGTACTCTTTCTAGCATATCAATATCCTTCTTGCGATATGGCCTCCATGCGTGTATACAATATTCCAAGTGAGGCCTAACTATTGTTTTATACAGCGCTATTATTAGTTCTTTTTCTTTGTACACTATATTTCGCCTAATTAACCCAAGAATTTGGTTTCCCTTCGCTGCTGCAATTCCACACTGTTCTGATACCTTCATGTCAGCACTAATAGTTAACCCTAAGTCCTTTTCCTTTAAGGTAGTATTTAGTACAGTACCACCCATTGTATATTGTGCATCTTCATTCCCATGTCCTATGTGAAGGCACTTACACTTTCAAAAATTAAACAGCATTTGCCACTTCTCAGACCATTCTATCAACTTATTAAGATCATCTTGTAAATGCTGTCTATCTGCATCACTTTTAATTTTCCTAAACACTTTTGTGTCGTCCGCAAACTTCAACACCTTGCTTGTTATGTCATCATCCAAATCATTGATATATATTAAGAATAAAATAGGTCCCAGTACTGATCCCTGCGGTACTCCACTCAAAACCGATTTCCAGTTTGAAACCTCCCCATCAACTACTACTCTTTGTCAATAAGCCATTTTTCTATCCAGTTGATCATTCCATTTCCTATGCCATGGGCTTTTAGTTTAAGTAGTAGTCTTTGGTGTGGCACTTTGTCAAAGGCTTTTTTAAAATCTAAGTAGATTATATCTACTGGTGATCCCTCATCTACCACTTTGTGACATCTTCCAAAAAACATAACATATTTGTTAAGCATGACCTCGCTTTTAAAAACCCATGTTGAGATGGGTTTATCAATTTATTTTTTAACAAGAAAATCAACCAGGTGATCTTTAATTAGTCTTTCTAATAGTTTGCAAATCACCGATGTTAAACTCACTGGTCTATAGTTCTCTGACTTGTTTCTCGAACCTTTTTTAAATAATGGTATAATGTTTGCTTCTTTCCATTCTAACGGAACTATTCCCTCCTCTAATGACAAATTGAACACTGTTGCAAGCGGTATGCTGATTTGTTCTACAATTTCCAATAGTAATTTGGGAGGAATCCCATCCACTCCAGGTGATTTATTATCCTTCATATCTCTTATTTTCATAGCTACCATTGTTGGGGTTACAATTAGTTGTCCTAAATAGTCAAACTCTCTCCCTTCAAACTTAGTCTCAAGTACTGGTAATATACTAATATCTTCCCTGGTAAACACCGAACTAAAGTACTCATTTAGATTTTCTGCCATTAAGAATCCCTCTGTTATTATGTTTCCATCACTACCTTCTAGAGGACCGACCTTATCCTGAACTGTCTGTTTACTTTGAACATACGCATAAAAACTCTTGCTGTCATGTTTTATATTAAAGCTATTTTTTGTTCGTAGCTTCTCTTTGAATTTCTAATTTCAGCTGTAGCTTGATTAAGTGCTTCTTTATAAATGCTATAGTTTTCTTCACTTCCAGTATGTCTATATGTCTTCCACATCATTTGCTTGTACTTGATTTTTATAATGGCTTCCTTCGATAAGTGTTTCTTCTTTGACCGTTTCCCCTATTTTTTCAAGGGGACAAATTTGTCAACGACGCAGTCAATTTCACTCTTTAAAATATTCCAGCATTCTGTTGCTGTCTTATTCTTCAGTGTGTTATTCCAGTCTATCTTTGCTAAATATTCCCTCATGTCCTGGATTTTGTTATATTTTAAACTGGTTTAACACTAATAGAGAACTTATTCCAAACAGGTTTAGTGTCGGGAGATTGTTACATTTGATGTCCACAGAGGACAGGTGAAACTGCCCATATTACATGGTAATGATTGTTCATATAGCTAACATACCATGTTACCTGATAAACACTACAGAGAGCAGATATGATCAGAAATACGGAAACACAACATACAGGTCACATGCGATTGATCATTGGGTAGATACGATCCAACAAAATACAGTTTTATAAGTAGTTCTCTTGCTAATACACATTCACCCAAATGTGTGATGAATCACGTACATATAGATTATGTTTACATTTGATTGCTTGTTGTCGGTAGAAATTACAAGGCATTTTGACAACAAGACATAGTTAAATTAATGTGGAAAGCCACCAATTCCAAGGTGTTCACATGTGGAATACATATGTTGAGTTACATCATGATTAGCATGTTCTATTTATATCTATGAGTACATACAACTTGTCAGTAATGATCCACGAGATGCATGCAGCTATATTCCAATTGTGCATGTTCAATAACGACCTGCTAGTTGATATTTCTAATTACTTTACTTATACGTGTTCTGTGTGACATCATTATGCAGACCTGTGAAACTGCGCTTTGAGGAAGAGTGTATGTACAATAACACATGTCTTCCCAGGTCAGTGTGTGGAGAACCAATAATATTATAATTAGCTGCTTGGTCCCACGTGGAGAACACACCTTTCGTTTGCTAAGTCTAAAGTAAACATGTTGGTTATGTATTGTTGTCGATGGCTTCAGTCCCTCAGTCACATATCAGTGACATGAGTATCACCATAGCACATTTTCAGGATATCTTTATTGATCTTTATATAAGCTTTGCCCTACTAATGGAACACAAGATGTTGCATATAAAATGCAAAATATTCCTTAAAAGGCTTTTAAATGTTTTTCCCCAGACACATTATTGGGCACACAGTCGAACTCCAAATTAACACTCCAATTGTTATAATACTGATTTGCCTCTCAATGGAAGTCAGGTAAAGTCTTGTTAAGTGGTATCATCACCATCAAAATTAATTAGTTATACAGTTTCCAAGTTAAACTGTCCATTGCTCTGCAGCTATGCCATAATTTATTTCGGGGCTCTCTACATAATGTGTCCAACATTTAGTGTTGTTAAGATGACCCTTCTGAAGTCCTCTCAGTTTAGTGTGTGGACTTGAGTAAGACCTATTTTAGGAGACGTTATTGAAGTGGAGAATTTGTACTACTATCGGTCAGTGTTACAATTGGTGTCCTGCTGATCTGCCAATGTTAATCACCTTTACTACGGCTCACTGTTGTTAATTGTCAGTCTGCACATACACTCAGTATATGGTTTACATAACACGCATGCATAACCTTATAGAGCAACATATATTTTATCGACCATTTGACATTGGATTAACTGTAGTTTTTGCACTTCTGCTATAATACACACACTGCAGTTTACGGAAAGTAATTTCACAATTATTTCTAAATGTACTATTTCTGAAGGCCAAATTGTTGAATTATGTTTACCATGTGTGCACGAATTTTTTTTTTTGTTTCTATCGGTTTGAAACTGTTTAGTGCTAAGGACGTCAGTTTAAACCAAAAAAGTAACTACAGTTGAACATTTGTGTACCCCTGTTTACTATGTCACGTAGAATATTTCACATAGGCAATCGTGTGAGTCAGAAAAACCAGGGTATTCTGCTGTCATTCTATACATACATACATATATACATAATATATATATATATATATATATATATATATATATATATATATATATATATATATATATATATATATACCTCCAGCGTACTTGTGTTACCTCTCAATCTAAGTGCCACATATTCCTGCAACATGCCACAGCCAGAAACGGGACAGATTTGAAGTGGTGAAGTCAGACCACCTGTGAGAGTTGTGTCAAAGGTCAAGTGACATCTGGCGGTGGGTGATGTCAATGTCAAGTCGTGCCTGTCGTCTTGTGCTTGTAGAGGCCATCTACATGAGTGGGGAGCTGTGGGCCGAGATGTCAGCCAAGGAGGAGGCGAAAGTGAAGAGTCTGAAGCAGAAGTACAAACACAAGATGGCCGAGGCAAAGGTCGGTGCCGCCATTCATGATGACGTCACATGTCCACCCGTTTACCGTCCACCATGGGTGGAGTGAACTCCGTCCCAGCAGGACAACAGTCGTAGGATAAATCATGAAATTGCAGTTTAATATAGGATACCATATCTTCTCCTGATATAACTGGAATTTCAAACACGTGGTATAAGTAATAATGTAATAGGCTTTACTTGCTCTTTAAAAAAATGTCCAATTGTATATATTTATGAATATGAGGCAATGCCATCCATAGTGATGAAATGCAATTTTGACAAACAAATTGGGAATTCAAACGTGAACATCAACAAGGGCTTCAGTAATTCTTTTAGGGACACATTGTATCTTGGGGAGGGTTTATCAAAGGGTGATTACGTTCTGAATTTCTCTTTCCTGCAGAAGGTAACTAGTTTATGTAAATGCCTGTACATTCCACATACATGCACGCACGCACACATGCACAAACGCACGCGCACACAGGCGCGCGCATACACACCTATGCACACACGCTTACATGCACACGCGCGCGCGCACGCACACACACACACACACACACACACACACACACGCTCACATGCACATACACACATAAATATATACACCAACATAAATACACACCCACACCCACACATAAATATATACACACGCGCGCACGCGCACACACACACACACACACACACACACACACACACACACACACACACACACACACAGAGTATCTCTTAAGAATTCCTACCATCTTAACAACTTGACTATGAGTTGATGTCCCGGTTCCTTGTTTATTAATAGGCATGTGATATACCTCTCCAAGATATCCCCGTGAAACAAGTTTCTTGAGACATAAATATGTATATTTGTTTTTGTCTAACATCTTAACAACTACGTATCTACAAAATATGACCGTGTAACCGCTGACGTTATCTGCGCAGTTGGAAGGCGCCATCAGGTCGTCGTTCAGCAGCAAGCCGGGCGAGGCGATAGTGAAAATGGCCGAAGCTGAGAAGGCCGCGATGATCGTGATGGGCACGCGAGGAATGGGCACCATCCGTCGGACCATCCTCGGCAGCGTGAGCGACTACGTCGTGCACCACGCCGGCTGCCCGGTCGTTGTGTGTCGGTCCGGTGCCGAGTCTTGAAGAGGGCGTCGCCGCCTTACGATGATCACGAGACGTTGACGACGAATCGCAATGACAGGGCAATTAATGTGATAATGAGTCGCGATAGCTCGGACGGTGAGAGACAATCAGTGGACGAATGGGGACGATTTAATTGCAGTGGGCGTGGGAAGATGTGGGTGTCGTCGCGCCTGTAGATGTTGAACGAGCGTTGCACCAGCAGAGCCGGGAGTGAGAGGAGAGGTTCGCCAGTGAAGGTCGACTGT
Source organism: Ridgeia piscesae (assembly GCA_025642075.2). Lineage (NCBI taxonomy): Eukaryota > Metazoa > Annelida > Polychaeta > Sabellida > Siboglinidae > Ridgeia > Ridgeia piscesae. Next base: position 1,102,680 of record JAODUO010000360.1, on the reverse strand, counting down.
ACCTCGGGCTGTGTCATTGGTGTCAGCTTCCCAGGTGTAACAATCGTGGAAACTAGACACGTTAATGTTACTCAAACACCATAAGAGCCACAGGCATGTCACGAACGAGCCATTAGGACATCGCTTCGACTTCCTTGAAACAGGAAACCGTCTTGCTGTTCCAGCGGAATCGTCGTTCCC
>JAODUO010000360.1:1095000-1097500 GCA_025642075.2 Ridgeia piscesae | reverse complement strand
AAACGCGTATTAAACGTGCGCTCCTCTTTTGGTAGATGTTTTGTCTCGTCTTCGCTCTTGTACATGATGCGCGGCCAGTACTGTATGACAAGCTGCAGCGCGACACGGCCGAGATGGTCGCGCATGTTCGGCTTGGCGCCGTGTCGTAGCAACACCTGATCACAGGTACAGGAGAAACATTGATGTGCGACATTTATAAGTCGTTGTAATACTAGCAGACATGCTAAATTACTTTTCACTTCAAGACATGGTGCATAGGTATATGAAAGTTCATTAGGAATAAAATTATTCAAACCATAAATTGTATCGTAAAGTTCAAAATGGCCACCGTCAGCCATCTTAGCCGATGCATAACTAAGGAACTGTTTATCATAGAAACTACTACGATACATGGTTTCCAGCTAATATGAGGTTCCTGAATCAATTGCTGACATATGCAAACACGTGGGATGTGAAGAACCAGCCCACCTCGAGTATGGCCGAGCGCCGGTAGATACAAGCGACATGCAACGGCAGAGCCTCGATGTCGCGGCTCACCAGGCGGCGCCCTAGTGCTACGGCCGAACGAGAGAACTCGAATGGCCGATTGACGTCAACATAGCCGTTACGGATGAGCGATTCGCAGCCCTTTGCATCGTTGCAGACGATGAGATCGTGCAGAGCCAATCGCAGCATGCAGGCGCGGGCGCTTGTGTTACCACCGCAAGCCTTGAGCATCTCGGAGTAAGCGTCGACATTCATGACGTCAGTGTTTGTGGAACAAACAGGCGACGTTCAGGTAACGTTCCTCGTAGACGCGATCATACGACTGTAGTACGAAACAGACCCCATTATGATGAACGTTGTTTGTCGTCGCGTGTTTTCTTCTACTTTTATTTGTGACGCACGTTTCCGGAGAAACAGTTGAAAAATCCGTTGTTTAAGTTCTCTCTGCGCTTCGCAATGACGTAGACAAATTCCAATAGTATATAAGGTGTTACAACTATAAGGTTTTATCAAAGGAACTTATAAGTGTCGGTACAAAATCTGTACTGCACGAGTATATGCACTGTTTAAAACTAAACAATGACAGGTAAAACGCGCACGATTTAGGCGGTACGTAACAATGAAAAGAATAATGGCATACTTATTGCAAAAAAACTGTAGTCAAAGTAAACCGTCAGATTGTCGAATAAGACGGCGCTACCCAAAATAAAACGTGGCGCCACTGGTGCATAATAAATACTACATGGCTCGAAGGCTAAGTCCCAACTACGCTAGTCAAAATATAACCCAGATTGGATATATTATATCCAATGTGCGTTTTTAATTGGCACATTTTGCACTGGATAGCTTCAGTAACGAAGACGATGTAGCCTTTTTTATTTTCCGCAAGACTTCTTGTGACGAGAACATTAACTTTGTTACACAATTGTTATCGTTTCTCTGCGCCAAACTTGCTTATACCGTCATCCAGACCCGAACTTGCCTGCGGACGTAGGTCACAGTGAAATGAACGGTCGTGTACGTGTACATGTACGTGTACATGTACTTGTACCGCACCAAGTTACATATTCAGCAGTATTTTAGTCAGCTGTTCCTTTTCTCGGCGAGAGGCGAAGTAATAGTAGCCTGCTGATAACCCAAGTCAACATCACCTTTCTCTGGTGAAGACAGGGCTACAAGGATACACGCTAACGGGATTCTGGCGGACTAGGAGGGGGAGTGGGGGCTGGACCCCTGGAAGACAGCAACAGTCAGCAACATATATGACGTAAGATGGGTAACATCAACAGAAGAAGAGCACAAGATATGGTACAGAGGGTAGCGACGTTGCCAGGATTTTGCATGACATGACAACCAAGTTCGCCGATCAATGTAGCTGACAGTTCAGCAAAACCATTCACAGAAGGCAAAGTTAGAACGTAAGAGAGAAACGACTCATTATTAAAGAGACACGAACCCATTAACCCGCCTATAACTGGCCACCACATTCCTCACGCTACATCTCCCAAACCTACTACAAACACGAACATGTAATCAGTAACGGTAATGAAACAATAATTAGACAGTCTTACGTTGACATAGATGAACAGGTGTTGCTGATCAACCCACTAGCCTCACAACATGTAACGTTGCTGCTAATTACAATTTATAAATTCAATTTATACTTTCAACGGCCCAGTGCAAAATCGAATAGACAATTTACAAATATAATGGAAACGGACATCATGGTGAACTCATCTCTGACGACAATGATGCCAAGAAAGGACAACAACAAATGTGTCCCTAGTCTAATAACTGGGCAACTATTATTTTGAATTCGTAATAGCCATTAGCAATCACGCACTTTGAGAATTAAGGCATTTTCGTTGCCCTGTCACCTCTTGTGCTTCAGCCAGCGACAGATGTGGAGAATTCCTAACTTAATCCTATTTGGATGATGAGAAATTTCTTTGCGAAAGGGTAAGACAGTCACAGGCATCTTTAAACCCTTTGACCTTTGTGACTCTTTGAATCG
>JAODUO010000360.1:1067500-1090000 GCA_025642075.2 Ridgeia piscesae | reverse complement strand
AAAATACAACCGACATAGCGGCAAAAGAAAATACAACCGACACAGCGGCAAAAGAAAATACAACCGACATAGCGGCAAAAGAAAATACAACCGACACAGCGGCAAAAGAAAATACAACCGACATAGCGGCAAAAGAAAATACAACCGACGCAGCGGCAAAAGAAAATACAACCGACGCAGCGGCAAAAGAAAATACAACCGACAGCGGCAAAAGAAAAACAACCGACACAGCGGCAAAAGAAAATACAACCGACATAGCGGCAAAAGAAAATACAACCGACGCAGCGGCAAAAGAAAATACAACCGACACAGCGGCAAAAGAAAATACAACCGACACAGCGGCAAAAGAAAATACAACCGACGCAGCGGCAAAAGAAAATACAACCGACGCAGCGGCAAAAGAAAATACAACCGACGCAGCGGCAAAAGAAAATACAAGGGGAATACAACCGACGCAGCGGCAAAGAAAATACAACCGACGCAGCGGCAAAAGAAAATACAACCGACGCAGCGCAAAGAAAACAACCGACGCAGCGGCAAAAGAAAATACAACCGACGCAGCGGCAAAAGAAAATACAACCGACGCAGCGGTATAAGAAAATACAACCGACGCAGCGGCAAAAGAAATACAACCGACACAGCGGCAAAAGAAAATACAACCGACGCAGCGGCATAAGAAAATACAACCGACGCAGCGGCAAAAGAAAATACAACCGACGCAGCGGCAAAAGAAAATACAACCGACACAGCGGCAAAAGAAAATACAACCGACGAAGCGGCAAAAGAAAATACAACCGAACAGCGGCAAAAGAAAAACAACCGACGCAGGCAAAGTACAAGAAAATACAACCGACGCAGCGGCAAAAGAAAAACAACCGACACAGCGGCAAAAAAAATACAACCGACGCAGCGGCAAAAGAAAATACAACCGACACAGCGGCAAAGAAAATACAACCGACACAGCGGCAAAAGAAAACAACCGACGCAGCGGCAAAAGAAAATACAACCGACACAGCGGCAAAAGAAAATACAACCGACATAGCGGCAAAAGAAAATACAACCGACATAGCGGCAAAAGAAAATACAACCGACACAGCGGCAAAAGAAAACACCGACATAGCGGCAAAAGAAAATACAACCGACACAGCGGCAAAAGAAAATACAACCGACAGCGGCAAAAGAAATACAACCGACGCAAAAAGAAAATACAACCGACCAGCGGCAAAAAAACAACCGACCAGCGGAAAAGAAAATACAACCGACGCAGCGGCAAAAGAAAATACAACCGACGCAGCGGCAAAAGAAAATACAACCGACGCAGCGGCAAAAGAAAATACAACACGCAGGCAAAAGAAACAGCAGGGCAAAAGAAAATACAACCGACGCAGCGGCAAAAGAAAATACAACCGACGCAGCGGCAAAAAAACAAAAGAAAATACAACCGACGCAGCGGCAAAAGAAAATACAACCGACGCAGCGGCAAAAGAAAATACAACCGACACAGCGGCAAAAGAAAAACAACCGACGCAGCGGCAAAAGAAAATACAACCGACGCAGCGGCAAAAGAAAATACAACCGACACAGCGGCAAAAGAAAATACAACCGACGCAGCGGCAAAAGAAAATACAACCGACGCAGCGGCAAAAGAAAATACAACCGACGCAGCGGCAAAAGAAAATACAACCGACGCAGCGGCAAAAGAAAATACAACCGACGCAGCGGCAAAAGAAAATACAACCGACACAGCGGCAAAAGAAAATACAACCGACGCAGCGGCAAAAGAAAATACAACCGACGCAGCGGCAAAAGAAAATACAACCGACGCAGCGGCAAAAGAAATACAACCGACGCAGCGGCAAAAGAAAATACAACCGACGCAGCGGCATAAGAAAATACAACCGACGCAGCGGCAAAAGAAAATACAACCGACGCAGCGGCAATAAGAAAATACAACCGACGCAGCGGCAAAAGAAAATACAACCGACGCAGCGGCAAAAGAAAATACAACCGACGCAGCGGCATAAGAAAATACAACCGACGCAGCGGCAAAAGAAAATACAACCGAGCAGCGTAAGAAAATACAACCGACGCACGAAAGAAAATACAACCGACACAGCGGCAAAGAAAATACAACCGACAGCGGCAAAAGAAAATACAACCGACGCAGCGGTATAAGAAAATACAACCGACGCAGCGGTAAAAGAAAATACAACCGACGCAGCGCAAAAAAAACCGACGCAGCGGTATAAGAAAATACAACCGACGCAGCAGTATAAGAAAATACAACCGACGCAGCGGTATAAGAAAATACAACCGAGCAGCGGCAAAAGAAACATACGCAACAGACAGCAGCGGCAAAAGAAAATACACCGACGCAGCGGCATAAAGAAAATACAACCGACGCATCGGCAATAAGAAAATACAACCGACGCAGCGGCATAAGAAAATACAACCGACGCAGCGACAAAGAAAATACAACCGACACAGCGGCATAAGAAAATACAACCGACGCAGCGGCAAAAGAAAATACAACCGACGCAGCGGTATAAGAAAATACAACCGACGCAGCGGTATAAGAAAATACAACCGACACAGCGGCAAAAGAAAATACAACACTGCTGCAAAAGAAAACAGCCGACACTGCGGACAAAAAAAAGCGGCAAAAATACAACCGACGCAGCGGTATAAGAAAATACAACCGACGCAGCGGTATAAGAAAATACAACCGACGCAGCGGTATAAGAAAATACAACCGACGCAGCGGCATAAGAAAATACAACCGACGCAGCGGTCATAAGAAAATACAACCGACGCAGCGGTATAAGAAAATACAACCGACGCAGCGGCATAAGAAAATACAACCGACGCAGCGGCAAAAGAAAATACAACCGACGCAGCGTCATAAGAAAACACAACCGACGCAGCGGCATAAAAGAAAATACAACCGACACAGCGGCAAAAGAAAATACAACCGACACAGCGGCAAAAGAAAATACAACCGACGCAGCGCAAAAGAAAATACAACCGACGCAGCGGAAAAGAAAAACAACCGACGCAGCGGTAAAGAAAATACAACCGACGCAGCGGTATAAGAAAATACAACCGACGCAGCGGCATAAGAAAATACAACCGACGCAGCGGAAAAGAAAATACAACCGACGCAGCAGTATAAGAAAATACAACCGACGCAGCGGCAAAAGAAAAAGCCGACACAGCGGCAAAAGAAAAACAACCGACAGCGGCAAAAGAAAATACAACCGACGCAGCGGCATAAGAAAATACAACCGACGCAGCAGTATAAGAAAATACAACCGACGCAGCGGCATAAGAAAATACAACCGACGCAGCAGTATAAGAAAATACAACCGACGCAGCGGCATAAGAAAATACAACCGACGCAGCGGCATAAGAAAATACAACCGACGCAGCAGTTTAAGAAAATACAACCAACACTGCGGCAAAAGAAAACAGCCGATGGTGCAGCAAAAGAAAACAGGCGATGCAGTGGAAAAGAAAATACAACCGACGCATCGGCAAAAGAAAACAGTCGACACATAGGCAAAAAAAAACAGTCGACACATAGGCAAAAGAAAACAGTCGACACATAGGCAAAAGAAAACAGTCGACACAGAGGCAAAAGAAAACAGTCGACACAGAGGCAAAAGAAAACAGCCGACACATAGGCAAAAGAAAACAGCCGACACATAGGCAAAAGAAAACAGCCGACACATAGGCAAAAGAAAACAGCGACACATAGGCAAAAGAAAACAGCGACACAGAGGCAAAAGAAAACAGTCGACACATAGGCAAAAGAAAACAGTCGACACAACAAAGAAAACAGTCGACACAGAGGCAAAAGAAAACAGTCGACACATAGGCAAAAGAAAACAGTCGACACATAGGCAAAAGAAAACAGTCGACACAGAGGCAAAAGAAAACAGTCGACACATAGGCAAAAGAAAACAGTCGACACAGAGGCAAAAGAAAACAGCCGACGCAGCGGCAAGGAAAACAGCCGTTGAAACTGTTATGTCTTATAACAAAAACTAATATAATACAGAGACAACTCACATTGTGCCAAAACCAGTTTAATCACTCGACAACCGACTTTCGTAACTGTGCCGTATAGTACAGCCGCTGTGATTGGTCAAGTCCCATAAAGTCCATTTAAAATACCGGCAAGTGCCGCACGGTACCTAACACTTCCCCCCTTTTTTCTTTATGTCCTAGTGTCTCTAGTACACATAGTCCTTTAGCGTAACGGGAACTCGGGACACCCGGCCCGAACGAGTTGCCGTTACCCCGGAAGTTACAACACGATCATCCGCTACTGGTGACACGTCTCGCCCGTGCTCTTCCGTCAGTTCCGCTGGTTCACTTGTCACGGGTGGAACCGCGGCCTCGCTCGGCTCGGACGACGGCCCTGCCGTTTCGCTCGGTGCTTGCGTTGACGAGTAGTCATAGTTCCTGTACTCTACACCCTCGGATCGTCGCATCTGATCCACGTGGCGTCTCCACGTAGCCCCGTCTACGAGAACCTTGTACAGTACTGGACCAATTCGCTCCAACACTTCTCCTTTTAGCCATTTCGGTCCTCTGTGATAGTGTCGAACCATGACCTTCTCTCCATTCTGAAAAGAAACCAGAGTTCATTTCTCATTTTTCAGAAGTCTCCCATCAACTACTCGTTTGATGTTCGGCTTCAGAAGATCCAACCTCGACTTCAGATTTCTACCAAACAACAGTTGAGCTGGACTGTGTCCTGTTGTAGCATGTGGTGCTGTGCGATACGCAAACAGAAATCTGTCGAGCTTGTGTTGGATAGATCGATCCGATATGTCAGCTTTGACAGCGTTCTTGAAACTTTGAACCATGCGTTCCGCTAAGCCGTTGGTGGATGGATGATACGGAGCGCCAGTCACGTGTCGGATACCATCCATTTCTGTGAAATGTTTGAATTCTCCAGACACGAACTGAGGTCCATTGTCTGACACAGCTTGCTCTGGCAGACCCATTCTTGCAAATAATGATCGCAGAGTAGCTACAGTTTCTGCTGCAGTTGTGTTCCGCATCTAAAAAATGTCAGGCCATTTGGTGTGTGCGTCCACTACGACCAAGAACATTTTTCCTTGAAATGGTCCTGCAAAATCGATATGCAGTCGTTGCCATGGGTACGCTGGGTATTCCCATATGTGCAGCGGAGCTTGTTTCGGGTTGTTTGCGACACCTTGACATCCTTCACATCTCTTTTCACGTCTTCGATGTCTTCATCCATTCGGGGCCACCAGACATACCCTCTTGCAAGTCCCTTCATTTTTACAGTCACTATGTGTCCCTCATGCAGTGTCTCCATCACTCTGCCTCGCAGTTTTGTGGGAACAATCACTCTGTTACCCCACATCAGAATACCATGATGCATTGTCAGTTCGTCCTTGCGATTGAGGTAAGGTGCGAAGTTCGGTTGCGATACGACACCTTCCCAACCTAACTCCACCAGTCGTACCACACGAGAAAGCAGTGCGTCTCTGTGTGCTTCTCTTCTGAGCTCTCTTTCCGTGACTGGTAACGTCTCAACAACGGTCATGTGAAACATTTCGACCTCATCAGGCTTGTCTTCTGGCACCTAACGAAGCGGTAGACGAGACAATTCATCACAGTTTGCATGCTGTTTGGAACCTCGATACTCAATTTGATACGCAAAGGCACCAAGGAAGAGACACCAGCGTTGCAGTCGTGCTGCTGTTGTGACTGGTACTGCCTTTCCAGGGTCCATGATATACTTCAGGGGTTTGTGATTTGTGATCAGTATGAACCGACGACCCTTCAAGTACGGCAGAAACTTTCTGACACCCCAGTAGAGTCCAAAAGCTTCCTACTCGATTTGAGCAAACTTCTTTGCGATGCATACGCTACCGGTCTTTCACTTCCGTCCGGCATCCGACGTGATAAGACGGCGCCCAGGCCATACGACGAACTGTCGCATGCCACAACCACGGGCAAGTCCGGGTTGAAGTGAGTAAGGACTCGATCCTGAAGCAGCATTTCTCTCACGGTTCTGAACGCACACTCCTGCTCTTTGCCCCAGATCCAGTGTTCGTCTTTCTGCAAAAGTCTATGCAGTGGTGCAAGATGTATAGCCAGCTCTGGTAAGAAACGCGCATAGTACTGCACAATTCCCAAGAACGATCTCAACTGTCCAACGTTCTGAGGACTAGGCAAGCCTGCCATAGCTTGCACTTTCTTTGGTGACTGGTGTAGTCCCTCGGCAGTGATGACATGGCCCAAGTACTCAACTGAGTTCTGCAGAAATTTGCATTTCTCTGTGTTGGCCTTTAGTCTATGTTCCTCTACTCGTCCCAGTACCTTGTCAAGGGCTTTCAGATGTTCTTCTCGAGTTCTGCCTGTGACAATGATGTCGTCAAGATAGGACTGGACACCCGGAATACCTTGTATGACTTGGTCCATTGCTCTTAGCCATACCGCTGGTGCTGGTGCCACTCCATACGGTAAACGCTGATACTGGTACAGTCCGCGATGTGTGTTAACAGTCAGGTAAGTCTTCGATTCTTCCTCAACCTCCATCTGAAGGTACGCCTGTCGTAGATCAATTACGCTGAACTGTTGACCACCACTCAGATTTGCGTAGATCTCTTCAATTCGTGGCAGGGGGTACTCATCCACGTCGAGCTGTGGATTTATTGTTACTTTGAAATCACCGCAAATTCGAACTTCACCGTCCTTCTTGATTGGTGTGACTATCGGTGCTGCCCACTCGCTGTGACTAACACGCTTCACGATCCCTTCTGCTTCCAATTGGTCCAACCCTCGCTCAACAGCTGGCTTTCGTGCAAATACGACAGGTCTGGCTTTCCAGAATCATGGCTTCGGCTCTTCTTTCAGTTGGATCCGTGCTTTGATGTTCAATAACCGTCCGAGTTCGTCAGAGAACACCGCTGCATGTCTGTCGAGCACATCTCGGAAACCAGACTGCGTCTCTAGATGCATTAGAGGCCAGTTCAAACGGATGGAGTGCAACCACTCCCGACCAAACAGTGTAGGTCCAATTCCTTTCATCACATACTACTGAAGATACTTGCTTTGTTCTGCATAACGAACTTTAACTGACAACACGCCCAACGGTTTCACAGTTTCTCCCGTATATGTGTGTAGCCGTAGAGTGGTGCTTTCTAACGGTACATACCGCAGCTGTTTATGATATTTCTCCTCCCCGATGACAGAGACAGCTGAGCCCGTATCTAACTCCATCACAAGTTCTCTGTTTTCAATTTCCATCGTCACGGAAATTGGCTTCCGGTGATTTCCTTTGGACACTCGGTACAGTCCTGTCAAGTCCTGTCGCTCGGCGTCTTCGTTGCCTTGCATGACGTGCAATGACGTTGCCGGTGGCTGTTTGTTAGCCTCCTGTCGGCATGCCTTTCGAATATGACCGACTTTACCACACTGGTAACATTTCTCCTTGATAAATGAACATACTTTTGGATTGTGTTGTCCGTTGCACCTATAACACTTTGACATGATGTCTGCACGCTGAGACTGTCGCTGGTTAGTGTTTCTTGGCATCGCTTAATTGTTCTGTTGTCTAGGCTGTCTACTGCAGCTGTCTAATTTGTGCACTCTTGTCTCCTTACCAGTCTCTCCTTGAAAGACCTGAACGTCTCGGTTGGCTTGTTCTATTGCCAGACATCGTCTCTCGGCAATTTCGAATGTTAAATCGTCGAGTTTCTCTCTCAACCGATCTCTGAGCATCTTGTCATCTCGTATGCCAGATACCAAACGGTCTCGCAAACGTTCGGCTCGCGTTACGTCACTGAATTTGCATTCATTTGCCAAATGCTTCAGCGTTGCGACATAATCGCAGACAGATTCACCAACCTGTCTCGATCGATTGTTAAACTCGTATCGAGCAACCAATGCTGATTTCTCTGGCTTTGTGTGTTTTTGCAACCGGTCCACTATCACCGAATACGTTACCTCAGCGTCTCCGTGGACACATTCGACAATAAAATTGCCTGTTTGGTCGTCAGTTACTCCGTTCGCAAGGAAGTAAAAGTCCAACTGTTCCTTATAAGCTTCCCAGTCGGCACCATGGTTATACTTCATTACTTTGCCGAAGCTGAACGACGTTCTGCCCTCTTCGCCCATTTTCAACTTATCTTTCGAAGCAGAAAACCACGCCGCATCAAAGTCACTTTGTTTTCCAACATTCGTTGTCTAGCCGCACTCACAGTAGTCTTGCATGATCCGTGACCAACCAGGATCCCATCCTCGTCGCCAATTTGTTATGTCTTATAACAAAAACTAATATAATACAGAGACAACTCACATTGTGCCAAAACCAGTTTAATCACTGACAACCGACTTTCGTAACTGTGCCGTATAGTACAGCCGTTGTGATTGGTCAAGTCCCATCAAGTCCATTTAAAATACCGGTAAGTGCCGCACGGTACCTAACAGAAACGGTGAAAAAACTGCCAAAAGAGCGTCAAAAGAGAACATCCGACAAAAAGGCAGGAGAAACCAGTCGACTATGCGGGAGAAGAAAACAGAGCGAACAATGCACCGATAACCCATGTAACATTGTCACCAAGAACACAACTGACAATGTTATTAATATCACAACCGATAATGTCATCAACACACAACCGATAATGTCATCAATATGACGACAGGCATGGTCAGCCATTGTGGCTGATGAAGACGCCTCAGTTTCACCGCTGATCATGATGTCTAAGAACTAGTCACTGTCCTGCAACTGACAACTTCGCCCATTGACTGAAAGACGTAACTGATAACATCTAGGGCAGATCGAGACTGGCGAAGAATATTAACAAACAAAGCGGTACAAACCATCAATTGGTGTTTTAAAGTGATGACATTAACTTATGGCCAGCGGACCACTTCGCCTTATCACTTATGGCTTTCCGGTCGGTGGCGGCGACGATATACACTCAGACGGCCCTACCTTGAAGCTGCTCGAGTGGCCATATACACCTATTGGTCTCTTGAGATTTGACGCATCGCTTCACATGCGTAGTGTTCCCCTCTCCCCGCATGCTGTCCTGTCGGACAAGATCAAGAAGACGAATGTCAATATGAAATTCTTGAAATAACGGCATCGGCAACTTCGCTTCTGTTTTTGGCGAACAGCTCGTATCTAGGCTGACGTCACACAGCGTTTGTTTCCGCGCAAACGCCTCTGGGATCGCACGACATGCTTACGTCACGTCGTAAGTCATGTGACTGGTTTTTTGTGTGTCTCGCGTTATAAAGGGATTTGAACTGAACATTCCCTGTCAAAATTAAGACAAATGCCGTTTTCGAAATATAAAGCCTACGAATTTCGGTATTCTTGGGGCGCGGCAACTACATTCGTTTCGCCACGGGGGCGGCCATGTTTGCGTCAAATCATCCCAGCGAGTTGACTACTGTGATTGGTCTAGAGTAGAAATTACACCCCGCGAACGAAACATAATATTCCAACATAAGAGCGTATATATATATATATATATATATATATATATATATATATATATATATATATATATATATATATATATGCATGTAGTACTGTAATATGTTGTGTCCTTACCTAAGCTAAGTTCGTGCACCGTCCAATTCGGTGTCTTCTTGGTATTTTGTCATGTTCTTATCAGTTCAGTGTTGTTGTTATTGGTGAAACATGTTTTAAATTAACCTTTTTTACAATTACAATGGAATAGGTCACAGACATCTACTACTGGCGAGTAAACACACAACAAGAAGGTACTTTCTACATTAAATATTAATTTCTGCACATTCCCATGTTAGTATGTGGCATACTACATATATTCCGAGAAGCAAGCAACCAGCGAACATTCACAACATTTGTAATCGACGTTAGCTTGTTTACACATCTGAACGAGAAGTGTAAATTAAGTAAGTTAAGTTGACATACTCTACATGGTGTAAATTAAGTAAGTTAAGTTGACATACTCTACATGAGATAAACATATAAGTGAAGTAGATCAATAAGATAAGCAGATAATTAAAGCAAATTAAAAATTATGAAACTGGTCGAAGTCGTCATGTCCACTCATCCTTTTGGTAAATTACAGGTCATTTCTAGCCGTAGGACGAGATTCAGTCACCAGACTGTCCAGTCTGTAGATGAAAACATGGACAGACTGGACACGCGGTCAAACTGAACGATGATCTTATAGTAAACGGCTAAGCATGTTAGGAATAGAGTACTAGCCACAGACAACAAGATAGGGGCTGTTTCTTTACGCCAGTATACCGCTGGTCGATCGTCTCCTTAAAGCTGGGGATTGTATGAGCGAGGTCGAACTATACAATTATAGCAATCGACATCGCCAGTCGCTACTGGGTCAGCCGTGGGAACAGCGCAGATACCCGCCTCGATTTGATGGCGGATACACGACTGGTGGGAATCTCAAAATAATTACACGTTGACGTCCTAAACATTGCATGTAACACGAGCGGCCTGTGGCTGAAATCACCCGAAATATTATATCATATGATCGGAGGCTGACCACACTCCTCGTGGGCGATTTTATTGGCTGACGTTAAAAGAGAAGTTTTGGAAATGGGTGTGCCTGGGGCACATAAGAGCTGGTACGTAATCAGTCGCAGCGACTCCTGGCGCCAAAGATCGTTAGCCACCGCATAGAACATTGACAACGTAGACGATGTAGAAGATGACGTCCGTGTAACTCATCAATAAAAATGTGGTACGACCCTTGATCCGTGAATCGCATATATTTTTGTAACCATATATAACTGTATAGACCCTTTTCTCACACGGTTTCCGCATTAGACATCAAGCTTTTATTATAGGGTCCTCGACAATCGCAGGAAATGCGCGCATCGAACTTAATAATAATAATAGCTTTATTGTTACATAATGTCGTGTGGTATATATATATATATATATATATATATATATATATATATATATATATATATATATATATATATATATATACACAACAAAATCAGCAAAAGTAAAGTAATAATTACATGTCTAAGTACACTATACAATGTAACAATTGGAATTAAGTAACAGTGCTTATTTTCCTTATTCGTGTATTTTAACAATTTCGAAACAATTATAATTCGTGAACACCTATACAGCAACATCATAATAGTGCAACTAGTTAATTAAAATAGTGAAATAGTGAATTAACATAGAGGGTCTATTGGGAAACCGGCCGCTGCGCCATGGACATATAGGTGACTTGGAACACGAAGTACGCGGTCACACAACAGACATCCGTCTACCTTCATGATTGTGCCATAGCGATAGGAATACTACCTGAAAATGCGCTCACTCTGTGATATTAGGAGGTGGCTATTTGCCTCCCATCTAATATAATCTAACTTAACCCTAAACCTAATACTAACCCTAAACTTAAATGTTTGTACATCGGAACAGCCACAAAAGGACATTTGAACGTGGAGTTGGTAGCAAATAGCCATCGCCGGCACATTAATATTGCAAGAAGTGTGTGACGCGATTGCTACGTTTGAGATGCGCTAAACCACTGCATACCAACGCGAACACGTAAAAATGCTATCACCGTCACATTTTTTGCAACAGTAGTATTGATTTTACAAATAGAAGTAAAAACTGTTTACAACAATATTATATTAGCAGGGCGAACACATTAGTACATTGTTAAGTACTATGTTAGGCCTACGCCACTCGCCGAATATGGGTGGGAGAGTTGATGCGTTCTCCTTGCTATACTGCGGAACTGTGTATCGTGTAGAAGCAGTAAGTCTCAACATCTGTACACACTATCGTTCTAGCACACCGTGAAGACCACAACGTAACCGACATAATGAAAACAGTATTGCTTTATTGTCTATAAATACAATGTAAAGTAGCTGCACCCAAGACATGTTTGAATGTGCAGTTAGCTTACCTTTCTTAACAAATATCTACACCACGCGCGCTACAGGAAACACACACACACACACACACACACACACACACACACACACACACACACACACACACACACACACACACACACACACACACACACACACACACACACACACACACACACACAACACACACACACACACACACACACACACACACACACACACACACACACACACACACACACACACACACACACACACACACACACACACACACACACACACACACACACACACACACACACACACACACACACACACACACACACACACACACACACACACACACACACACACACACACACACACACACACACACACACACAACACACACACACACACACACACACACACACACACACACACACACACACACACACACACACACACACACACACACACACATCAGTACAAATAGGCCTATTTAATAAGACAGTTATACACAATCCATCACCCCCTAGTACAATTGGACGACAGCGCATACAACGATACGACGTTAGACTACAAACTGCATACAACGCCAGTAACAGCGATATCAGCCTCTGGTATAGCGATATAACCCAGATAACTCCGTCACACAGTGACCAAACCGGCCTACTTGATTTGTTATTACTAGTGGCAGAGAGCATTGATACAGTTAATGACATCTGATAACAATACATCGTCGTAATACATTTGTAATTTATACCGTAACTGATCATGCATCGACTACAAACAATGGTATCATGCGTGCGATATTTACGTGACTTATCAGCTGTTGCAAATTAGTAGCCAACGTCCATAGATTCCGCAGACACACTACGGTATAAACTTTTACCTAACAATAACCAAGCTAGCGTGCGCCAATATTTTCCTCCTGGTAAGCCGTTAATTTGTGTTTATTTCCCTGTTTGTTGGGTGTTTTTAAGGATTTGCATAAGACATAAGAGGCAGACAAATTGATTGTTAACAAGAGTGTGTTGGCTAGTTCGTGCCATCGTTATTTCACATTTACTGGGAGCAGAACCATAGAAATACCAAGCGAAATTTCGGGGGGCAATTGTCCCCCTTGTCATGCCCCTTTCGATTTTTGTTAGTAAGTCGAAAAATTGCTGATACCATTGGACATGTAATTATTGTTCGGCTGCTGTTACTCGTAAAATAATTTGGCCTTCGACATCACAATCACTGGCATTTACTGGCACGGCTAAACAAAACGTTGTAGCTGCCGTCAGAATAGAAGCATGTTGTGCTGACATAAAAAGGTGGACCCAGAGGTATAGGACACGAGCTCCTAAACCTTTTGAATTTGCCGCCGCTAAACACGCATTAGGCATTTAGCTTGACATGTCCCGAACTGTTAGAATGTGTTACCTTCCCCAGCGTGTCTTTTAGAGCCTAAAATGTGTTTTGGGCAAACCTCAAGTGTGTGCATGGAGGTTTTAGGCCCCTCCCCTGAAATATATAGCATCATAGTAGGTGATTCTATTATACATGCAATCATCGATAGGATAAGTAGAACAACACAATCGCTGCATTCGTTGTAATCAAAGTCATACTATTTCATTTAGTGAAAATTATGTTAAACACTCAATCCCAACATTATCATTACATTGATTCATTAAACCAATCTACAACATTATTGTGTGTAACTACACTCAACATGAGAGTGATCATTAAACTAGTATAAGCTACACATGCCAACATGTGTATAGTACATATACAGTTTATAAACTGTAAATACAATACTACAGGACACTGTTAACTTTATTAACCTAGGATAGTGACATGATATAAGAAGATAATAAAACAGAGTTATGTTTCCCTGTTTATAATTCATTTTGACATATAAAAACATGGATTATCAAGTTTTATGCAATAATTGAATGGCATCATGAAAACATGTAGCTGTTTTCTAATTTTTTAAATTCTAACAGGAACATTCATAGTCAAGTAAACAAATTAATGTACCGTCACTGGACCAAGATATTTAAATTAGTTAAGTTTGGTAGATTTGTTTGCTAAAAGTAACCTTAAAAATACATCTTAACAGCTTCGAATGTGGTGGCAGTGATTCTTGGTTTATTTTATTTAGTAAATCTCCCTCTCAAGAAACTTGGTTTTGTTTCCGTATAATTTGGCTGCCTTTGTTAGTGGACTGATTTTCAGCCTCGAATGTAGTGGCTGTGTTTCTTGGTTCATTTTATTTAGTAAATTTCCCTCTCAAGAAACTTGTTTTTGTTTCCATATAATTTGGCTGTATCTTAACCTGTACCCAGGTAGTAGCGTGTCATCCAACTATGTCTGTAGCAGGCACTGAGATCAGTCCATGTTCTTATGTCTGTCGTGTGCTATAGAAATGAAAAGAACATGCTTGTATTTTTTTATTAATTATCAGTGGAATGCCACAACTGTATAAACTTGTTGATTTTGTCAAGAGTCATTGGTTTGAGTTTGGCTTGTTAGGGATACAGCATTTTGAAATGACACGTTTCACTTATCGCACCAAACACGGCTACGTGAAGATGAGCAAACAAGACACTCTCATTACGCAAAGGTCAAGTGTCAGCAATGTCCCTGAAGTGTCACTCAAATGTGTCACAGTAGACAACATTCTGTTTACACAATGTCAAGTTGCTAGAAGCTTCATCACTGAGAATCATTCAACAGAAGTCCTCTCAGGCATACAGTTCAAATTTCTGATACATTGGGATGGTTTCACCTAGATACAGAGCTCTTAAGAAAAATTCATCCTTAAACAAAATGTGTTGTTAAACTAAATGATTTATTTTAAAAACACAAATACCATTGCCATATTACCAGGGACACTAATTCCCAGGACACACCAGTGACACTGTCCCACTGGGGCGTCATGGTGTTAACAGTTTTCAGGTATGTTATTGATTTTAAAGTGCAAAATCAGGTTTAAGAGCCTCAATAACCTTTGTGAAATGGTCTCCTGTATGTTGTAGATTATTACTAGAATAATTGCACTGCCCAAACAGGCTGTTCCCAAATGTGTAGCACAGACAAGTGGTTACACTTGCACTACAATAGCGTTGTTTACAATGACATTGAGATAAATGGCTACATTGCCACACTGTCTGTAACTATAAGTACCCTGTTCATGTGGCTGGGATACATACAGTGCATATTAATTCAAAATATATAGCATCTCCTTGAATGGTGAACTTATGATTAACCCACAGCTGCAATCAGGAGTATTGTACACACTTGGTCTGCTTGAGAAATAAACAAGGCATGTGCATTTTCACTTCACAGTATACAGATTACAGCAGAAATAACTTGAAACTTAAGGAAGTTGATAAATGAAGAGGGATCGACACAGCATGAAATTAATTGTCAAAGAGGGTGATAACATGATCGAATAAATATTCCGCTACTGTAAATGCAGTCAGTGCTTCGTTAGAAACCAAACGCAGATTTCTGTCAATGACAAACCATTCGATGATAAATATGTTCTTATTCAACGAATGAGTTCCTTGTCTACATCACCCTGAGGTGACTGCTTTGGGAGGAAGTCTTCTTGGCTCACACAAACTGTCATGACATAACTGCGCATACATGTTACTACGTACACTGCTGCAGATAGATTAATATCTATGATATAGAATTGTTTGACTGCACAGATAACTCATTTTGACCTCTCTCGCATATATACAAATTCTACTGGCCAATTGGCAGATCAGCCAACACTTTCTCACACACACACTGCCTCGTGCAAACAACTGTGAACTGCTACATACGTGTTTCTTCTGTGGAACAAACACAAACACATATTCCTGAGAAACACGGAAAAACACACGGAGAACGAAACATTATACCAGCTGTTTACGATTCTGAATACAAACTGGCGTGACAAGATTCACAGGCAAGTTAGGGGGCCTGGGAAAAGACCATTGCAAGTAACAAGACCATTATCAGCTCGTAGTTAGTTCTCTAGTGAGTCTGCTGCTGCCGTTGATGTGATAACACGGGGAATACTTGGTGATGGCTTCTGGTGAGCTTCACTCCACTTCATCGTCGTAAATGTCATATTCTTCCACTGCAAAATAAAGGTGAAGCTATAATCACTCTAACAAGGACACATCTCTCATGAATCAGTACATAATTTTAGAGAAAAACCATTACAATTTAATTACATTTTGTATAACAGCCCACAGGGAAGTGTGGTAATATTACAGGAAATCGAAACACACAGTACATCTACAACTACATTCAGTTTGGAATGCCTGATAATTGTTATCTCACTGAAAGTCGTATGATTCGAACTTTGAAAGAAACCCAACATCGGGAATGCAACATAAACTACTAGCACAACCATCTTGAAACCCATTAATTGTTAATTTTATATATTTGTTTACATTCCATCAACAACCATGGAATCACTGACCAGAAAGTAAACTGCAGTGCAACATTAGCCGCCATCAACAGGCTGACATAAACTATGCTTCTATAATGCAAACACCCAACCAACTCTGCCATACATGTGTAGTGTAGTGGGTCGTGTGCACACCAGTAATGGCAACTAAAAAGAAACTATGAAAACAAATGACACTTTGATACTAAATGCCTGAGCCAGATCCTGGGCTTTCACTGAATCGATCAACTGTCTGCTGAAGATGTACCAACTGATTTGACCACGTCACAAGACTCACACCAGTTAGACCTGCCCAACAAGTGCTGTAGTGGACATCAGCAGGTCAGAGACCTAGTTGTAAAGTGTTCTGACTACTTCATGCATCCCGACCAGTGGGACCTGCTACACAGGAAGGTCAGCAGCATAACACATACCAGGCTGAACAAAGCGAGCTGCATAGCTCTGAGGTTCATCTTCTCCCTCCTCCTCATCTTCCACCTCTTCTTCAGCTTCATCTTCAGCAGCAGAGACATGATTAGCATCACACACAGGTAGACAACACACAGCTCACCGACCATAAAACTCTGTCCACAAATCCATCACTGTTGCTTAGTGCCCAGGAACATTACTATACACAAACTAAAACTAACAGGACATAATTTTTCAAGACACCCATTTACAAAACATCAACATTAAACACTATTCTTAATAATACACAAATGATTAATAACAAGTATTAAGAACAGATAATTAAATACTGTGCTAATGCTGTATACAAAATTATCTTAGGCTAAGGAGTTTGGCGAGAGCAGATATATAAACAAGCTCCTTCCAACAAGCTAAATAATCAAAGCAGAATGTGAACTGTACAATGCCTAATATGGTGTGAAATTCAATAACCTAGACAATGTTACAACAATTTTACTTGCACACAACCACGTGAAGAGGAAACAGCTACCTTCAACTGCGTAGACCACTGGTCCAGACTCGACAATCGGCTTCTCTTTTTCTTTCTCCACCTTCACTTCAGGTTTCTCTATCTTTGGTTTCTTCTCGGAGAGATTCTGCACAAGGAATGCAAATTTCTCATTCAGTGCTGTTGAAACGGAGAGACGGACTTATTTTGTAAGGCTTCTACAAGTTGCTATGACTGATGGGTGAGTGTGTATGTGTGCGTGCATGCGTGTGTGCGTGCGTGCGTGCGTGTGTACATACGTGCGTGGTGTGTGTGCGTGCGTGGTGTGTGTGTGCGTGCATGCGTGCGTGCATGCATGCGTGTTGTGTGTGTGTGTGTGTAATTTACTGTGTATGTGTGAGTGCATGTTCAATCTGGTGAGTTAATGTGTGTGCATGTATGTGTATGGCAATGGGAACACTCTATGACAACACAACGATACAAATGTGCTTCTTACCTCTTCTTTAACAGCAGCTCTCTTCAACCTGAAAACACAAATGCTGTCCTCTCTCAACGTGTTCAGTTCCAAACATGCACCTCACTACTCATGTCAAACATTTACAGAACAACCTTTTCACTGGACAATTCAGGTGTCACGTTTTATTCCAAACTTACTCCACGTAAGTCCAAAATATATACAGATAGGAGTATCAAGTCAACATAAAAGTAATCATGAAGCTAACTCATAGAATAAAATGCCAACAAACCATACATCTTATAAGAAAAATGTCACATCTAAATTAAGAACTTTAGACTTAAAAGTCAACACGAGAGCGAGGGGTTTACAAGGATTTAGGGCAGAAATGCAATTGATGAATACATAATTTAACTGTGAACTAAGTTTGACCTGTAGGTCTGACCTTGGAGACTTGAAGGTGACCGGAGTGACCTCAATGGGGCCTGAGATGAGGTCTCTCTGCAGTGCGGCAATGTCAGGCTTCTGGGGGTTGGACGAGGTCGTCTTATTGAGATCCTTCAGCACGTCGTAGTTGATCTTACTCGAGATCTTCTTCTCCTGCAACATCTTCTCGATGGCGACGCCTGCAGACGTCGCCTCTGTCTTCGGCTGCTTCTTGCGTGGCGCCCGGCGCTTCTGTAAAGCAAAAGGCTATTGTTTGCATAGCGCAGGACCCAGTCTTTAGTAATGCTGGGAGTGATTCACACTTTACTACCTGGCATGCCCTTAGCCAGACTTTTTTGCCATTCCCGAATCACTCAAAAATGGGCCGTTTAGCACACCAATGGCTATGTGAAGGTAGTCATGTCAGTCACAACCATTATTGGCCAGTTTAGTATTTTTTAGTATTGACGAATAATTGTCGTTTGAGTATTTATTTATTTACAACTGATCCATTTGGTTTTGTGTCGTGCCAGTTGTGCCAAAACCAGTCATTAATCAGGGCCCTTAGAATTAGAACCTTTGGCTAATCTAGTTAACAGTTGGGCCCCATTAAAACCCACCAGTCTTAATTCCACCAGTCTTAATTCCACCAGTCTTAATTCCACCAGTCTTAATTCCACCAGTCTTGTCACTTATAATTATCAGTTATTTGTGTCTTTAAGGAAGAATTCAGCCATCAGGATATTAACAAGTCAAATCTAAGTTTTTATGTGACTTGTCACGGGAAAGAGGGTAAAGTTGTAAACCTGGGAAATGGAATTTGATATATTGGTGCTAATGAACTGTTTTGTTGCTGGTTCATATATTACACCATATAATTGTAATTATGATATTTTATTTTTGCAATAGTGCACGTTGCATTCTATATTAACACATTTACGTAAATAAGCGATTACAAGCAAAATTGCCTTTTTCCATTGTATTTGATGTGATATCATATTTTACATTACTATGACTGTAGTTGAGCTATTAAGATCAAGGCAATTAAACATCAACATTATTACCATTATGAAAGGCCATTATCTAGGTGTTACTAGTATATTTACCATGTGCCCATTTGTGCATTTAATGACAACAAGACCTATAAGTAGACTGGTGTCACTCACAATAACAATCAAGTGCATTTAATTGCTCCTACTGTTCTATAGCCTTCATAACACATTTAAACTACAACAGCTAGCATCACAGATGACTGGCTAGCTTCACAGATGACTGTGTTACATCGTTATGCCACCATAACACGTCCAATGGTTCGTCAACAACCACAAACTGTACCTAATTGATCACTGTCCAGGAAAGTTCCCACACTTGAATAACAAAACAAACAGATCAATAAATGCTGTTTCTGCCATTATCACTTTATGATAAATATAAGTAAATCAATTGATCTGCCTCTGCAAATGTCACCTATGTCTCAATATAACAGACGGCTGGTCGGTTATTTTTCAATTTGCATTCTACATCCTTGTTTAACATTGATTTCTGGTGCCACTGCGATCCTCGTGCATTTCTGATGTGTCCTTGCTTGGATTCTAACAAGGAAAACATTTACTGTATTCTATTTACAACAACACTCGCATTACATTTACCAGGTAGCTCTGGGTAACTATAATCAAGCTACAATGTATTGGTGTGCATGTTTGTGTGCATGTTGTAATAAGATTGCGAGAGATATTCTACATCGCGCGTGCCAAACACTAAGGGGTTGGTCTTGGACATTCCTAAAACCTGTCCGGGCATCAAATCTGTGATGAACTTTAAGGCACATAAATGCTTGGAAATAACTTTATCTATAGTTACACATTAACGGAAGACCGTATATAACACAATGGGCTGGGAAATTAAGAAGAATGCACACAAACACGACAGTGTGAATTTAATGCCGTGTACTGGCCTGAATAACAGGCTGCAAAAGCATAATGGGATTGCCTTCATTGCTCAAGCATCATAAAGGACTATCTGACATTTAGTTTCACCCGTCTGTGACCGTAATAGTATTGACACTGCAATATACGACACACGACTTCAAATTACTCTGACGTGGGGATCTTTGTAATTGTCACATTAAATCAGGTGACTTACTCGCTATGTTCTCCTGCTTAATACACAGGTTGAAACATTTCCTCATAATTAACCGAAATAAATGCAATATGTTGAACTATGGTTCATCCCATCCTGCAGCACAATTTTTATTCACATTTTGGCTTGTTGATTATGCACTACAATAATTGGACACTACATTTTTTCATCATGAAGTTTTCAATCTAAATATATATTTAATAAATATTATCAATGATTTCACCGTATTTACTACCTCAAAACTGAGGAACACAATGGATGGATGGATGGATGGATGGATGGATGGATGGATGGATGGATGGATGGATGGATGGATGGATGGATGGATGGATGGATGGATGGATGGATGGATGGATGGATGGATGGATGGATGGATGGATGGATGGATGGATGGATGGATGGATGCACACATGCATGGATGCATGGATAGACGGGTGTTGTAAATTGGCACTTTTTATTTCTGATTTTCATGACCAAATTGTATATTTCAAATAAAATATTAAGCAATGACAGATTTTGCTAGCTGCATATTCTGTATAGATATTATTTTTATCTAACTTACGGATGCTAATAGATAGACTGAAAGAGTAAGATCTGTAAAACAGCCATTTAGTTATACTGTACATGAAAATCACAGTTTGTGCCGTTTTCTCAGGCTTTATCCAATCAGCTGCCACCTTGGTCACCACTGACACCCTACACACTGAATCTAACTTAACAACACTGCCACAGAAATAGAATGTTTGTCATGAAATTAGTACAACGAACACCACAAGTACCACAGATACTGGCATGGTTGAACGAATGAGCAACCAAAACAAAAGGTTTTCCGACAGTCTATAGCTACACATGGCTGGTAATTGTAATGGGATGCCAAATGGAATTTCCATGTACTGCTTTCAAAAGATGAGTGATTATAACTCACTGGTATTTTGTACAGTGTATTTTAGGAAACATCAAAGACTAACTCTTCATGCTTTTGGTCATTATTCATATTCAACTACTGCATCAGTGACATATGTCATAATTTACGACAAATTGACAACGGTCATCATGGAATTTGGAATAACTCAACTTTGAGGCAAAATTAGCTTTAAATATTTCTGGTAACAATTTGCCATGCTTACGTTAATGGAACTAATTTAGATAATTAGATAATTACTGCTGTAAAGAGCTTCACAGGAGGGCAATTATGAATTATTATTATTCATTCTCCTGTCGGCTGACGGATAAGAGTAAAAAAATTAAGACGGAGACTGAAGAAAATGTTCACACTTGAGAGACCGCACAAAGGTCAGAGTGGATGACCAAGACTGGCACAGACCAGCTGGACATCATAACAGGCCAAGGGGTGTGATCCCAAACTTGCAAGGAATTGTGTAGAAGGCAATGTAGAATTGTCACCAACACAAGGGAAGATGCACATCACTGCAGTAATATAAAATAGAATCTCACTATTGAAATCATCACTGGGTAAAATTGACCTGAATCGTGAGGTGACCTTATTAGTGGGACTACCTTCCTATACTTTATTGCTATGGAAATCATCTGGGACTCTCCGGGGGTGACCATAATTTCAAGTTGGCCTTTTTAAAGAGGTGATGATAATAATGTAGCTATATATTATTTTATACAATGCATTCATCATGGACTGTTTCGTTGTTTTCTGTCCTGGGAAGATATAATTTGAGTCTCATATACAATCAGCAAACTCCTTCTGTTTCATGTCACCACATATTACCGTATGTTACCGAGTTACACAAGTACAACGGAACTGCAAATAATTGAGTGTTAATGCTTATCTGTTGCCAAACCAGCCGACTCTTCTTGAATTAATTCATGTTTAAGCCCTCTACACAGAGGTAAGAAAGACGCAGAATATATTTATAAATGTGTCCTTACCTTCTTCAGGTCCGGCTTCTCAATACCGAGTTCCCTATCTTTTGCTTCCTGTTCTTCTTTTTCTGACAAAACAAGATTATGGGGCAGTGAGTGAAAGGTTCAGTCAAATACCGTCTACTCAGCAAAGTCTAAACCGATGGTCAAAATTAAATACATTTTCAGCAGCTGTCCCACACATTTAACAAACACAGATTGTTGTTGGTATAATATAACAGTATTGTAAAAACCATAGTAGCGAGAATGGACTACTTCTTTGAAACACGATACTGTAGGTGAGATAGTTAACCAGTGAACAACAAAAGAGATTTATATGGATAATTTCAAATAAAA